>VXBU01005724.1:355071-389190 GCA_013400315.1 Bombycilla garrulus
GCCCACCCCGGCCCCCGCCCGGCCTCCGGGTCGTGCCGGGCCGGCGGCGCCGGCCGCGGGCGGGCGGGTGTGCGAGGTCGGCCGGGAGGCGCTCGGCAAGTCCCGATGCGCAGAGAACCGGCAGCCGCGGCGCTCCCACTTGTGCGAGTCTCCCGTCCCCCCGCCCGGCCAGGCCGACCCCGGCCGAACCGCGGCGTACACCCAAGGAACCGACGAGCCCCGGAAGCCCACGGCGTAGCACGGCGGAGCCCTGCTTCTACCTCTCCCGCAAGAGGAGCGGGGGAGGCATCTTTCAACACCCTCCCAGTGGGCAGGTGATTCCTGCCGCACACGGGCGAAGCAGGCGGCCCGGCGGCCGGAGCCGGGCACTGCCCGGCTGAAGGAGCCGGAGCCGGGCATTGCCCCGCTGAGGGAGCCGGGCACTGCCCCGCCGAAGGAGCCGGAGCCGGAGCCGGGCACTGCCCCGCTGAATGAGCCGGAGCCGGGCACTGCCCCGCTGAAGGAGCCCGGAGCCGGGCACTGCCCCGCTGAATGAGCCGGAGCCGGGCACTGCCCCGCTGGATGAGCCCGGAGCCGGGCACTGCCCCGCCGAAGGAGCCGGGCACTGCCCCGCTGAAGGAGCCGGAGCCGGGCACTGCGCGGATCCCTCACGGCGGCTCCGCCGCTGGCTCCGGGCATCGTGAAACCGCGGCCACCGCCGTGATGGGCACAGTCAAGAGCGGCGTTGCAGAAATCTGCAGTAACTGCCGGCGGAAGAATTTCCTGAAGGAAATCTGCTATAAAAGAAGGCTTGACTCAATTAGGATAAAAGGTGCATTTTCTCCTCTGCTATCATACCCTGACATAACTAGTATTAACTTGAGTAAAGAAACCCTTGCCAGCAGTTGAATTAATTGAAGGGAACTAACTTGATTTAAAAATAAAGAAGTTGTCCAGTCTAGCAGCACTAGCTGAGTGTACAGTCTCCTATATGTCGTGTGCCAGATCTCAAGTAGCTTCAGTGATTTGCAGCACAAAATTTTGTTTTTACCCGCAAAACAAGTACATGGAACTGTTTCATAGCTGGTCCAGAAAAATCAAGCATTTTCTGCTCTGGCTAAAAAACGCTTGCAGATTTAGCATATTTTGAAATAAATTTTCCTTTCACTATAGAAAATTCCTGCTGCAGAAATGTATAAACAATATCACTTAAGTCAGAAATACAGGTATCCTTCCCCGTGCAGTTCTCCCTGGACATAGAAATTGTCATTATGCCAGGAAGGAAAACATTTCAGTTGTTTTATTTAGAAAAGTTGTAATAGCTGCCTCAGGACCTTTAGGGAATTCTGCATTGTTTCCCAATGGATGGGTTACCTCCTTTAATCTCTTTAACACTCACAAAATTCACAGTTTTAGATAAGAGTGGCAAGCACCTCATTCTCAAAGTGCAGGGATAAGAAGCATTTCATTGATTCTCTGGAACTAGAAATTCCTGTCATAACTAGCTAAGACTTCTTTTGCCGATAGCTTTCCCTCCCCTACCCAGTGAACTGCTATTTCACATTCTTGCATATTTTCAAGAAGACACACCAGCAGCTGAATTGCAGAATGGGAAGAATACCTATCAGGCAGCAGAGTATCATCATTACCCACTGGCAATCCTGCCCTGCGACTCCACCAGCCCTAACACTCCAACAGTCAGCAAGAGCGTTCGTTTACACAGTTCTTATCTCATGGCCGTTCAGTTTCAAACCCAAACTAAATTATCAAGTCATAACTCCACCCACCTGAATTTACTCCAAATGCTCCAGACATTTTTCTGAGTGAATCAACATGCCTCTTTATTGGCAAGCAAGAAGATTTATTGCATTTATTATCACTTGTAAAAGTCAAGTGTCTTGAAAGACTACCAAGAAGAATTCAGCTAATGAGAAGTATTTCTGAAGTGAGAAGGGGGAAGCCTCATGAGATGCAGGGTAGTATGCAAAGAAAATGATACTCTGAATACATTATGTATATACCCTGTTCAGCTCAGTTCTGTTCAGAATTAGTGGCCAAATTCCCCACAAACATTGGTGGAATATGATCAGTTGCAGAGTTTTCTGGTTTTTCCACGGCAGGTAGGAATTTCCCCAGGGATTGCACTGCAGGACCATGTGAGACACTGGCTGTGCAGACAGAAAAGCAGGCAGATCGAGCCCAGGGCCGGCAGCAGGTGGGGAGGAGGGGGTGAGCAGAGCAGGGGACAGGCTGCCCCGCTGGCAGGCGCTCCTGTGAGCTGCCCCACGAGAGGCAGCAGTGCAGGGCAGCCTCTGATGGCTCCCACCTACCCTGAGCTCAACAGCAGCTGGAGCTGCTGACCTGCACAGCGCTAAAACGCCAGCAGCAAAGTCAACACTGCTACCTTGCCTCTTAGGAAGACTGTTCCCCAACTTCCGACTCTTTGCTGGAATACCTAATACAGCTAATTTAAGAAAGGGGCACACAGTCTCATGCAACTCCTTTGAAAGGACGTTGACTGCTGCCTTAGAGACTACAGCAGCAGCAGAACAACTAATGTACGGCCATCAAGTAACTAAATACTCCCTGTAATCTCAGGCAAGCCCCCAAATTTATTAGGGTGTTGACTACCCCATTTCTGAGACAGCAATAATACTAATTCATTTAGCATAAGATTTGCAACACTGACAGATGAAACTGTTTGTACATCAAGACCAAAGTACTTGCCGTACTGAAGGCTGATTAGAAGTTCCAACAGTGCAGAGCTGCACTTTAGCCTTGTGGGCTAATATACAACAGTCTGATCTTTCCACTCAGATTTCAGAATACCAACTGCAGATGTTGCAGTATCCTATTTAATGAGGATTTCCAGCCATCTCCCTATACTCCTTTATCTCTTATCCTCCTCTAGATTGGAATCCCTGAAAATTTCCCACAAGCCATCAAGCACACAAGAACCACAAGGGTCATGGGCTCAGGGGCTCATCTTCCCCCCCTCAATCTCCGTCTCTGCTGGGAACATCTTTCCTTGCTAGCATTATGACCATGTGTCGTGGTTTAACCCCAGATAGCAACTAAATACCACACAGTCACTCGCTCCCCCCGCCACACACACACAGGGAGGAGAGGAATCAGAATTTAAAAAACAACAACAAAAAAAACCCTTAACTCATGGGTTGAGATAGGAATAGTCTCATAATTCAAACAAAATAAAAGATGATGATGATGATAGTAATCATGAGAGACAGAAAGAAGAATAACACCCAAGAGGAACAAATGAAGCACAATACATTTGTTCACCACCTGCTGACTGATGCCCTGTTCATCCCTAAGAAGTCACTGGCCCCTCCTGGCCAATTCCCCCACAGTTTATATAGTGGGCACGATGCTCTATGGTATGGAAAATTCCTTTGGCCACTTCGGGTCCCCTGTCCTGGCTGTGCTCCCTCCTGGCTTCTTGTGCACTGCTCACTGTCAGAGCAACTGAAAAGTCCTTGACTTAGTGCAAACACTGCACAGCAACAACTAAAACATCAGTGTGTTATCAACTTGATTCTCATACTGAATCCAAAAATACAGCACCACTGTCTCAGTCAAAAGCAGGACACCATGTCACATAACCTTGCTAAATACGTCTAGTTTCTGCCTTCTTGCCTCACCTGCCACACTTCAACAGCCCTGCCCTGTTTATCTTCACCTTTAAACCCCTCTTCCTAACTTGGTCTCCAATTACCAAGTCTTTTTCGACTGGCATCCTTGTCAGTGTTTATTCTCTCTACATCAGACTCAGATTTCTTCCCTGAAGTCTGCTGCAAGTTTGCCAGCAAAGCTTGCTTATTATGATTTAGAATTAGACGTGCAGCTGTACAAAAAACTCTCCTAATTCTTAAGGGTCCTTATGCACTCTTCAAAGAGTGATGTGGACAGTGCTGCTGACTCTTGCAATCAGACCCTCAGCCCGGGACACAGCTCGGGCCCTGACACCTGTACACTGACCATCTCGTTTTGGGTCAGTTCTTCCCCCATGCAGAATGACCACTGGGTCCCCATCAGTCCTGATATTTCTAATCTTCTGTTTTCTCTGAGGCAATGGATTTAATCTTCTACAGAGCACGAGCACACTGGACACCTTCAAGAACTTATAAAAACTAAATCACGAATACAGTATGTGTTTATTCATTTCCTCTTTCACAACTCCTGTTCTCAGCATTCTTCTCCTGCAGTATCAACACTTCTTTATTTTTAACCACAGCAGACCGCCCTGGTTTTGTTTTTTGCACTATGCCTGCTTTTGGGGCAGAGAAACAGCTGTGTCAATTCCTGGAACAGCACCAGAACAGCCAGAGTCTCTGGCCTGTAGAGAGGTAACACACCTAATGGGCTGACAAACAGTGTCCTGCTGCCCTGAGAGAGAGCAGCTCTGGCTCCACAGCTGCTCTGAGTGCACTTGTACCCTGCCTGCCTGTCCCATGGCTTTTGCAAGCACGCTCCCCCTTTGTTCACCCACAGCCAGCACTCAGCTATAAGCTGCACGAGCAGTGAAGGCCCAGCTTACTCCAGCTCACCAGCAGATCTATCTTTTGCTCATTCACTCGAGATCATGCATTCAGACTTACAAAGCATTTTCCCAACTTTGCACGTAGTCTTCTAGTTCTCATTTTCCCCAGCAGGCAAAACCCAACAGAAACAGAACTGAATCTGTGAGAAAAGGAGCACCAAAGCAAAGCTTTACCGGAAGTCTGAGCAAACAAAACTATCTACAGCATTTCTGTTTCACAGGCTAAAATAAAATTAATTTATTCCAACAAAATCCACAGTTTTTATTAAACAGCTCCTTTATAAATTAATGTATGCACATTTACGATGTTTTTGTACTAACACTTGCAGTTTCTAGGAAAATGAGTATACTTAGAGCTAAAATGATATACAGCTGAGAAGCTACCAGCAGTTGTGTTTCTGTGCATGAGTGTGGTGGGAGGAGAGCATCATGCATGCTCCTTTGTCCTACACATATTTGTTAAAGTGGGTCCATGTGAGAGATAGGAGACCCAACACACAAGGACCCGAAGCATAAACCTAGCTTACACTGGGAAAGGGAAGCTTCTGCCAGGACAGCTCATTTTAGTGCCTAGTCACTGGAAAGCAAAATACTGCTGGGATAAAAGTATCTCTACTGGAGTCTCCTGCTATAGAGGTCTGAACTCACATAACTAACTCCGCTGGTACATTAACTGTAACACAAGCCAGTATTTGAAATACAGTTGCAGTGTTTTAAAGAGGCTGAAAAGTTAAAGAACCAGTGTTCTGCAGTTTGGTGCTCAAACTCTGCTATCTGCTGTAAAGGTGCAATGCCACAAGATATGGCCTGGTGCTATCTCAGCATCACTATTCACCACTTGGCAGCTGAAGACAAACTTACAAGTAATCAGCAGAACCAGAAATCAACTGTATTTTTGTTCTCTAAAGCAGCGTGGAGGAAAAGCAGCAGCCAACACTGCAGACAAGTAAAGATCAGATGTTTTGGGGAAAACTACAATGGAAAACCACGTTCTTTTTATAAATCTCCCAAACTGCATTGCCAAGTGGAATTTCTAAAACTAAGACAAAATTATTTCAAGTCAACATCTCAAATTCTGCGTCAGCTTTCCCGAACACAAACTGTTCACTTCATCAATTATTTTATGATTTTGTCCTTTATTTGTGTATCTAAGCATGCAAAATAAAGTTTGCAACAGGACCTCACAGGTAGTAAAGTTTGTGTTCACATCTCATCAGCTGAAGTTCTTGGCAACTGACACCAAACGTACTTGGCCATCACTACTGCTGCGAGCCAGAAGACAATTACTCTCCTCTGACCAGGTGCATTTCCTAGCCACACAATCCTTGTGTGAGTACCAGCCTGATTTCCAGCTTTTTGTAGCACAGGATATTCCAGGGCCCTTTCCTCTGCTCACTTCTTGGCTCTACTCTTCCTGTACGTTTCTTGAACGCTGTTCCTGGAGGAAATCCTGTGAAATGCAGATTCCCAGACTGCAACAACGCTGAGACAACTAAGAGAGGCTGTGGGGCAGGGATGAAGGACGAGCATGGCTGTGCTGACCTACAATTGTACCTGCAAAGAGGTGCTGAGAGGGTGCAGGCTGTGGGAAACACACAAAGTGCCATAACATGAATAAGGAGACTCCTATCCCTGGTGTGTTTTTAGTGCTACAGACCAGCCCACCAAAAGTGCTAGGTAGAAAGGACTGGAAAGCAATGAAAAACTGCAGTGGAAGGACTAAAAGGAGTCAGTATCTTCTGCAGAAAAGTTGTGTCTTGTCCTGTGCTCCCCTCCACAGCCACAAATGAGGTGGCCTCCAGAGAGCAGCCATCAGGCAGAGCAAGTAAGCAAGATTTTGGGGGGAAGGAGGAGAGCTGGCATAGCAAAGAAGCTCAGCAAGTACCCACATCCCTGCAACAACTTCAGAGAACCCTCTCTGGCTGCTACATTCATGTCCTGTGAGGTGGGCTTCTCTGCAGGCAGCTTTTGGCTTCTCTATGGTGACAAGAGTGCATTATTATAATGGATTGACTAATTCACTGGGACATTAATTTCTGCCAGGCCTTTTGGCACTGCCCCAGTCTTTCTGGCAACAGGTAACTTCAGTCAGCAGCTGCAGTGATCTGGGAGGTATGATGCATCTGGCACCTCACAGACTTTTTCCAGGCAAATTTCATATTCCACACGTTTCTCACAAGGATGCCACAAGGTTGGGGTGAACCTCAGCTGCTGAAGCACTATGAAATAATCTTGGGAATGTTTTTCTCTTTAAATCTGCGCTCTTGTAAACATTGATAGTTAAGCCCTTTTCTTAGATTCAGCTAGTTCCAGCACAGTTTAGCACTCCCATAAGCATTTCAAGGACAAAAAAAATGTTGTGGCTATGTTGTGGTTCAGTCCCAGCCGGCAGCTAAGTACAATGCATGTGCTTACTCACTCCTCCCGCCCCTGGTGGGATGGGACGGAGAATCACAAAAAGGTAAAACCTGTGAGTTAAGAACAGCTTAATAAATGAAATAAAGCACAACATTACATTATTAGTAGTAGTGAAAAGGAAGATATGAGAGAGGGAGAGAGAGAGAAAGAAATCCCAAGATGATCACAGAAGTGATGGACAATACAATTGCTCAGCACCTGCTGAGTGATGCCAGCCCGTACCCCTGCAGCAATCAGCCCTTCGCAGCCAACTCCCCCAGTTTATCTGCTGGGCATGATGCTCTCTGAGAGGGAATATCCCCTTGGCCAGCTGCAGTCAGCTGTCCTGGCTGGGCTCTCTCCTGCCTTCTTGAGCACACGCTTGCTGGCAGAGCACGGGGAACTGAAAAGCCCTTGAGTGAGGCTGAGCACTGCACAGCAACAGCTAAACCAGCAGCGTCCAATGACATTCTCATAACAAATCCAAACCACAGCATTCTATCAGCCACTAGGAAGAGAATTAACTCCATCACAGCCAAAATCAAGACAGGCTATAATAAAATTTTTAAGACATTTGAGGAGAAAAGTCACTTTTATTGTTTGTTTGTAAGCAGAGGGTTTTACTTATTCCACATCACCAGTCACATAATCTCCAATATTCTCTTTCACAATGAAAAACACCTCCAACATGAAAACAACACACTATCAAACCAAATCACGTGTAAGAAAACAGACATAAGCTATCCCTGGAAAAAGCCCTGCAGGTTGTTGGGGCACTGCTGGGCAGCAGAGCCAGGGTTTCAGCAGCAGACAGGCCAGGCGGGGCTGTGCCAGCACCAACCTGGAGCTGCAGAGCCGTCCTTCTGTGGTGCCTGCGAACAGAGGACCCATGTAATGACAACCACAAAACTCACTTAAGCTCTGAAAAGGTGACTAATGAGCTCATTCATGCTGCCTATAAATTATTCACTACAACACTGAACCCACTCAAGGCAAATGGCAAAGTAAACTTTAAATACAGGGAGCGGGAGCCTCCTGTGTTGTCAACCTCTGCCTGTAAACTTTCTGCAATGCAACAGACACTTCACTTGCTTCTGCCCCTTGTTAAAATCACTCAAATGTTTAGACCTTCTTTACTACCTCTAGCAGAGTTAAGGCAGCTACAGCTCCTACATATTTATTTTGCTACTGCCAAGCCTTTTTCTTTAGTGGTTCCAGGTAATCACAAAGCACTATACATAGCTTTAAATTGCATTCTTCAGAAATTAAAGTGTGACCTCAAAATGAAGGCCAGGTCTAAAGAAGTAAGAAGACAATAGCACATGCATTTTTAATGAGAAGCAGCCCATCTCCAGAGCCTGCACTTACTGATACTTCTGTGAACATCTATAATTTGTGCCAAAATAAAAACTGAGGTCTTAGAAAAAGTTTCATTTCTTAGGTGCTGATCCAAAAAGGCTTCTGACATGTTTAGAAACAGCCCATTGGTAAGAATGCTTTTGTTATCCTGTTTAGTGTGAAATAAGAGGCAGATAATGGTTGGATATCAGCAGGATGAGTGGTGGAGTTGGCTGCTGTGGTGGCTGGAACAGGCCAGCCTCCTCAAACAGCACTTTTCTTCATAAGATAAATTACTCACACCATTTATAAGTTAACTTCAGTTACTTGTTGCAGGTTGAACTAGCAAGACAGAGTGAACTACAGAGTGACATTAAAGAAAATATCTTATATGACATGTCTGATCTTCAGTGGGAAAACATTACTTGCACCTCTGGTTACACAACCAACTCCAAAGGTCGGGAAAAACTAGATAAAAGGGAAAGCCAGGAATTACACAGCTAAAGTCCAGTAGGGTATAACGTAAAGTAAAGTATGGGAGACATAAGGCAATAGCAAGGTGATATTTAAACACAAGAAAGGAAAAATGGCCAGCAAAAGAAGTTTGAAATGAAATAATTATTCCAGATTTCACTAATCACTCTCTTTCTTCCAAACTGTTGACATAACTAAGCAGAGTGAGAAATTCTGCACTACTCGAAGACAAAGACTTTACCACCTACCAACAGCTAAGTGATTAGTCTTCATTTATTTAAATCCATGATTCTGAAATTACCAGAGATACACAGAAGCCATGTCGCCCTGTTAGTGCTGCTCTTTAAAAAGGTGATTAGGAAAAAGCAAGCACAAGACAGCAGTGGAGCAGCCTACATCACACAGCACGCATGTTCAACGTTTCAAAAGCTCTCATGTTTTAACCCCAGCCAGCAGCTAAGTCCCACACAGCCACTTGCTCACTGCCCCCAGCCCCAGCTGGAATGGGAAGGAAAAGTGGAAAAAGGTAAAGCTCAAGAGTTAAGAACAATTCAGTGACTGAAATAAAGGTGGTAATAAATAATAATAATAATAATAATAGAATAACAGAGTAACAAGTGATGCACAACACATTGCTCACCACCTGCTGACTGACGCCCAGTAGGGATCAGCCCCTGGCAGCCGCCCCTCCCCACACCGAGCATGATGCTGATGGCACAGAATATCCCTTTGGCCACTTTGGGTCACCTGTCCTGGCCGTGCTCCCTGCAGTTTATTTCTGGACCCGCTCACTGTCAGAGCACAAGAAGTTGAGAAGTCCTTGAGTCAGGGTGTGCACCGCACTGCAACACCCAAAGCATCAATGTGTTAGCAACATTACTCTCATTAAATCCAAAACACAGACCTCTACCAGCTACTCGGAAGGAAATAACTCTCGCAGCTGAAACCAGGACAAAAGCTCTCCATCTAGTGAGATTGCTACAGCTCCTGTAACTGAGGGCTACACTGAAACCACAGACCCCACCAACCTGCCTGGCAAGGGGCGTTCACCTCCCGCTTCAGTGGTGGGAAACAGCAGCACTTCCTGCAGCCAGCTCCCCACACCCTGCTCCTCATTTCCCTAATGAGGCCCAGCAGTGATGTCAGTTTTGCCCACGGCACGATTTGGTCTAAATAACAACAAACTACAGTTGGCTGTACAAAATCAGAGGAATGCCAGATCTGGGGGAGTATCAGCAAACAAACCGGGACAGCTTTTAACTGCGCGCAGCAAAGCCTAAACCTACAAATGTCGGTGAATCTCCTGACTGGTCAATGCCACCACTCTTGCTGAGAGTGCCCTGGATGGCTGTCACCTAAGAGGTCACCTGGGAGGGCTCCTGCAAGCCCTGCAGGGCTGCCATGCCACGGGCAGGGCACAGAGCCAGCACAGGGTAACACTGCACCCCTCTGGGGCCGGCTGATGCTGCTGAGGCCACGGCAGCTGCGTTATCCTGGGCACAGGGCAAATGCAGCTCGAGCCAAAACCACTCTGTGGCTGTGACCTCTACTGGAAAACTGGTCCTGCTACTCCTCCTTCCTCCTGGCTCTCCAAACAACTCATCTCATAGCTCTTAGATCCCAGTGTGTGCCAATCAGCGGGGAAAGCTGGGATCCTCTGTGCTTTGCTCGTATCGTTACAACAAACTGTAGGCATTTCTTACCTGCAAGTAGAAAATTCAGATATTCGCAAAGCAAAAAACTCAGTCAACAAATAGGAAAAAACGTGGCCCCTTTAAATTGCATAATACTCACATCCTTATGAAAGAAATTGCCTCTCTGCTCATCCATTACCCCGCACAGGTCCCAATCAAAAAAAACTCGAGATTTATCTGCTCCAGTGATTACAGGGTAGTCACTTTGCCGAGTGAGAAAATCTGTAAGTGCTGACCAGATGAGGCCAGAGAATACACACAATCACCCTTAATTTTATGTATTTCTGTCTGTTGTCACAAACTCTAAAAAAATGGAGAAGGCAAAACAACTGGCACTGCCATCAGTAACTTCCTACTGTTCTTCTGCTATAGCTCTGCTCTTGCACACTTCTTGTCCACAGCCAGGGCTGACTCAGAATTCCCATGCACACACATCAGATTCAGGGTGCCAGAGACATGCTGCACTCACATGTTTAGTGTGGCTGTGCAGCTGGGCCCTCGGTGACACACGTATCCGTGTATGTGAATGCACACTATGGCAAATGTGTGCTCAACTCTGCTCAAGATCAGGATTTTAGTCACCAAGTACCCAAAGGGTGTCCTTACTGAAGTTAATGGGTTCCCCTTGAGCCGTTTCTTCTCTCACAGGCTGGGCAGATGGAATAAGAGCTTGAAATTGGCCAGGTGGAAATTTCTGCCTGTGCTTGCCGTACTGAGCGGGAAGTGCGATGCTGGCGCCTGCAGAGTCCTGAGGGAGCTGGGCTGAAGTTGTCCTCAGGTAGCCCAGGGCTCTGTGCACTGCTTGATTGCAACCCTGGATCTATGCCAGTGCTAATCAGCATCCAGCCCTCTACCTTTACATCTTCCTCACCTCCCTGTCACATAACTCCATTTAATGTTTACTGTAAGTGTTGAGGAAGCCAGTCAGAGCAACGCTCCTCTTGCCCACATCCTCGTTACAGCCAAGTCCTAAGGAGGAACAGGGCAAATGCACAGTGATAGTCTGCAGCATTCTCATGCTGCTTAAAAGCTGAAGCTAAAGATGCAATCAGATGTTGTGGTAGGCTGTAAACCTGCAGATACCTTCTTCCTATCAGCTTTCAAAAAGGTTCCTGTAAGCTTCAGCATCAGTAACTGCTTGTAGCAAGGAGTTCCATGCTTTAAGTATTGACTGTGTGAAAAAACATTCTTCCTTCGCTTTGAATGTGTCATCTCATAGCTTTGCTTGAAAAGCCTATTTCTTGTGTATTATGGTAATTATATATATCTAGGACACATGACTCAGGTCTGTGCAGACTTCTCTTGATTTCATAGTACCTTCCAATTGCTCCGACAGTACTACTAATAACCTGCATTTCACCTTCTGAAATAAATACAGGTACACTTAAACATCAGAAAATAATATATAAACATACCTATCAATGACCATCTAATCATACAGTCATAATTATCAGTATTGCAACTGCCCAAATAAAAGAAAAGGGAGTTATTTCTCGATAAAATGGTCCTAACAACATGTTCTCAGCCTGTAGCCTTGTAGTCTCAGCCTGTAGCTTTTCCCCTTACAGACTCACTGGAAGCACCTGGAGCTTTTCCAAGCACTTAATATGTCTATACAAAATGTGGAAGCAGATCATTCCAGCTGAGGATATCTTTATCCGTGAAGAGAACAGCAGCTGGAAGATGCAGCCTCACACAAACAATAACTGTAACAGATCAGGCCCTAAGCAGGCTCAGTCCTTTAAAAACGCTTCAGAGCTACCACATTTCTCAGGGCTGCTCCTCTAGAAATCCGTGCCTCCAGCTTCCAGCTCGCATCTGCCTCAGGCAGCAGGAGCGTGGCCAAGGTGGAAATGGTCTGGGAGATGAGGAAAAGGCCTGGACATGGTGGGAAGAGCTCCAGGGCAGTGACACAGAGAGGGCTTTGAAAGGGTGACGAGGAACGAGGTCAGGCTGGGGTGGTCATGTGGGAAGCAACGGCCTTGTGTCATCTTCTGCTCAAGTTTCAGCTCTGGCCCCACTGAAAAGGGCAACAACCTCCCCCTCCAACAGCCCACAGCCATCATTATACACGATCCTTGTGCTCGGATCGATGGAATAATAAGTGATAAGTACGTGTGAACGCGTGAACTTAATTTTCGCTGCAAGCATCCTCAGTTCTTCACCCGTGCTCCCAGCTCCGGGGAGCAGCTCCCAGCCACGGGCCTGCCCATTTGAGGCAAAGACCAGCAGTGTGTCAAGGCTCAGCTGGCAGGATGTTTGTGAAAGCAGCTCAGTTCAGTCAACAATCTCCCCCTAGAGTCCAAGTACATCACCTCAAAAATATGTCTCAGCTCTTCTGGCACAGAGCCTGGGAACCCAAATTTGTTTCTGATCCAGGTCCTCTAGCTGGCAGTGTAACAAATTGCTGTCCTGCCACCAGGATGAATAAAGTCATTTTTCACTCATTATGTTATTCAAAAATAGAGCAGGAGCTTTATTTAAAACAAGAAAGTAATACACCGGAAATTAACAGAGAAAAAAACAAACAAACAAACTCTTTTGCTTTATAAACCACAGGGATAAAAAACTGAGTTAGAAGAACCAGAGTTAATATCCCAAGGAGCTTGACCAGAAAAGAAGATACTCGGGTTACAAATTCTCCTGCTTCTGGTCTTGCAGCTAAGCCTAACGTTACATCTATGTCAGGGAGTCTGGCTTTTCCTGCACATCACTAATATTTTTCCCTGCAATACAGAGAATGGCTTCAGGCAGAACGGTACAGGTCCTGGCAGCTGCTGAACTGGATAACCTGTGGTTGTTTCCCCAGAGCTGAGTGCTGAGTGACACCTCCGCTGTTCTGACCACACCTCCCTGGTGTGAGGCATCACTCGCAGGGCACAATCCTGCAGCTGCTCCCAGCGGGACAGGCAGCCCTGAGATGAGAAGCTGCACCCTGAGAACGAGCCCTATTTACCCAGCAAACTGCCAGGACAGCGCTGCACTGCTCCCAGTGCCTTTAAACCCCAGGTGCTGCTGAACAGCAAGGTGAAGAAGGGCACACAGGTGTACCTTGTGTCACCTGGTGCCAACGTGATAACAGCTGATTCTTGGGTCTGGAGACACTGCTCTTCCCTCAGCACGTCTCCCCTGGACTCTCCCTGGTCCCAGTGAGGGAAAGATGGACCGGCCACACGAGCTGTTCACGCAGACTTGCTGCCCTCTGCCTGCTGGATCTCTCCATCCTTCCTGTCACCCACCTGAACTGCACTGATTTACCATCACCTTTTATTACGGGCTGGCTTGTTTTTCCTATTAACCTAAATCAATACACTCATACAGTAAACATCCCAAAATTCAAGTCAATATAGAGAATTCAGAAGGTATTACAGATTTATAGATATTTACAGCTTTGATTAGAGATCCTCGGATGGTGCAATGGAGGCACAGCTAAGAGATTAGATTTTCAAGTTCTGATGGTAATTTGCAAGAAAAGCACTAGAAAGATTTAAAAGCCCAAGTCTCACTGACTTTTAAATGACTTTCAGTGAAGTTAGTATTGCTTCAGCCTTCAGGTACTTTCAAAAGTGGCATCTTACAGCCCTGCCAGAAGCTCTGCTTCTCTCCTCACTGATACAAAGTTTGTGAGAAGGGAGGGCAGCTGCAGCAGAACGTTCATCTCAGAAAATCTCGTCTTGCCAGGGGCACTGTCCTGCACAGAAATGAACACGGTCCTGGGGGTATCTGGCCCTCGGCCATCACACAAACCAGAATGGCCAAACCACAACCAGCTGTGGCTGCTCTGAGCCCTGTGCCCATCCTCTGCTGCCAGCAGGAGATGGCAACACAGGCAACCAAAGTGCAGCCTCCCTCTGCTCCGACAGCTCTGCTTATTTCTAACCAGATGAACAAGACAGTAACACACCCTGGTATATTCTTCTTTCTGTGAATTATTTCAGGACTGTGCTTTGCAAATACAGGATGGTATTAGGATCAGCTCCCTCTTCTGTGAGGTTCTGATCCCCAAAGGGAACGTGGTGCAGACAGGGAGCACACTCAGTGCAGCAGAGGCCGGAGCCAGCCCAGAGGGATGGAACCACTGTCAAATGATGTCTCTGCAGAATTCACTGCCCACGTGCTTAGACTGTCTCTTGCCTCGCTCTTGGGACTATGTTTGAGCAACCTCTCCACTTGGAAGCAAGCTGTAACAAAAAGGAACCACAACATCCTCTGGTGTGGTAATCTCTAAGGTAAATCTGCTACCCCCTGCAGTGTAGGGACAGCCAAAGCATCACACGTCCTGTAAACAATGTCCCAAAGATAAACTCACTGTCCAGGAGGCTGAACTTCTTCGAGACAACTGCTCTGGAGTTCACTGGGATTCCTTTTGCAGAGCACTATGCAGGCATTCCCCTGGAAACATCAGATTGTTCTGGTTTGGTTCTTTAAAGAGTCTTCTTTAACAAGCAAAAGTCACATTCAAAATATTTAAACTTCTTTTATTCAATTTTTTAATTTAAATGAATGAAAATGTACCAATAAATGAAAACCTTTCTTTTTGTTCCGGACTTCTACTCTGCAGAACAGAGACTCTGCCCAGAAAAGTGTGTAAGACTGTTATACAGTATTCTTCTGTTAAAGTAGGTCACCTGACAGGGGAAAATATCTATGCAAAATCTCAGTGAAGCCCACAGATTTCTGATTAAGACTGGCACCTGGCAATAGCTATGGATTTCCACACATTTATCCCTCCCAGCACAGAAGTCATACATCTCATGCTGTCTCACGTGCTCATGGAAAAAACGTTGCATACATTAATACAAAATGTAGCAACTTCCTTCAAAGCTTTTAGATCATCCTCTGGAAAAACAAAACAGCACAGGTCTCTAACAGAGTTCTGAAAGTGGATCAAAAATCCTATATAAGGACAGATTTCTGTATTTAGCTCCAATTAATTTGACTTCAGTACAGATATGCTTGAGCCAAAAATAAACCCCAGACTGTTTGACTCCCATTTTCTGTTCTAGCCACTACAGCACACTTTGACAATGATAGGTACTTTACATAAACACTGGTTCCTCTCAGTACTAAACATTTCCAGTTGCTTTTTCAAATCCACTCCACTGCAAGTGGCTGCCACATGAACGTATTCTTTGAATCACAGAGTCCAATTTGACACTTTGCAGAACTGCCACCTGACACGATACAACCCTTGTGATGGATCTCATTCTGAGGATCTAAATACACGGCTTTTATCAGAATACATCTGTCAGAGTTTATTACCCACTGACTGCTGCCAGGGCAGTGCAGTATCAGGCACAGCATCCCCAAACACCTGCTTGAAAGCACACAAACAGGAATGGGTCAGGTCAGGGAAAACACCAGTGAGAGAAACATCCCAGTACGGCTGCCACCAGTTCCGTGGAGGCCAGGTCTCGCCATTAAGTGGGTCAATTTAAGGACTTTGAAAAAAAAAAAACCCAAATTTTTACTTGGACATCAGTTTGAGGGCCCAGAAAGGAGAGGTCTTTCAAAATTGGCACCAAATCCTGCACTCTATACTCTTGGAAAGATTTTATTTATTTTATTGCAATTCTGGGTAAGGATTGCAAGCTGTAACTCTGAGCTCAGACCTCTAATCCTGCCTCTCTGTTTACTGCATTGATTGTACTCCTTCTGACTCTGATCTCGCCATCCCTGCTTAGTGCAGGCTCCCCTCTACTGGGGATGGGGAATTAAAATGGGATTCAACTGCAAAGCTGAGGCAGAGCAGGGAATGATGAAAACACATCATCTGCCATCAGCAGCCATCACCATGGCTAAATTTAGAATGTAGGCTCCTCAGGCAGAGAGATGATCCGCCATCCCTGTGGGGCACCAGGCACACAGTGCTACATAAATATTAAAATAATAATTGATGATTAATTAATAATGGCTTCCTTTTCCTCATGACCATCTCTCAGCTGCCATAAGAAATAATCATTTCCTTTCTTCTAGATGCAGATACAAACAATCATTCAGAAATGTATCTCAGAGAAAATTCACTTTCCCGTTCCTTTTCAGTAAAATGATATTTCTGCAGCCTCTGACATGAGATTCTGAACCATTCACAGGCACTCAGTTTAAGAAAGAAGTACTAATTAAAAATGCCTCAAAAGCCACAATAACCAAAATAAACATCAAGAAGCAAAGCTGAGGTACAGAAAAAAAAGAGCAAATCAATTTGTTCCCTCTTGCTCTATTATTACTCTCCGAAGACAAAAGTCTTTTAATAAAACACAGTATAGATGCTGTGGGGAAGTATCCTAAGGACACCTACATTCCTTCAGTGACCACAGACATCTGACTGATCTTACAGCTGCCTTTTATCAGTGTACAGTTCTTCCTTCTAACATGCACCAAATGGGTTTGATATTCACTTTACTTTCTGGAGTCAAAAACCTCCAGAAATTCAGCAAGGAACCCACTCTCTGCTCATCACCTTGCTCTGTCCATCTCTTCCGAATTCAGGGCAGTCTTACTGCTCCTCCACCTCCCACAGAAAGCCCTCTTGCTGGTTATGGATGCATTGCACTGTCCAGCAGGTCTTGTAGCTACCAGCCCCTCTTCTAACCTCCTAGTTAAATTAATAATACATATATTAATAAATATATAGAAATAATATTAAACAAAATTAATTAAACAAATAATAATAAATAAATTAAACAAAAATCCTTTGTTCTCCGCCTGCCATATTCTGTTAGCATCCTCAAGCTTCAAAGTTGGTGCTTGCAGCCTGAGTTCATTCCTCTCCAACTCAGCCTCATTTCTAAATGTCAGATTCTACCACAGCCCTTCCTTACCAATGACACTACTACTACTCTCCCCCCACACAGTTTTTTTCTGTTGGTTTGTGCTCAGGCTCTTTCCCCAGATAACCAGCCTTACCTTTCCCAGCTGCTCAGCACTGCACATGTCAAGCACCTAGAAAACCCTGACCAAGCCTCAAAATCCCATTTAGTTTCCGAGATAATTATTAAGATAATTATGCTTAGATAAATTTGTTTCCTTGCAGAAGAAAATCTACATCATCCAGAACATCAACATTTGTCTATGAAATTTCTTCATGGTATTTTTACTTATAATGAATGCCATCTCTTAATAATCCCCCAGGCCCTCTTTAGAGACAATTATTATAAAAACAGATCTTCCTAATGAAGATGGAGTTACTAAGTCCAGAAGTTTCAAATCACTTATCAGGACAGCTGTGAGACTCTGTGCAGCAATTAGTTTTAAAACCAGTTCTAAGATGAAGTTGGATGGTTTTCTGAAAGGGAGGGATGCCACAAGCCCACAGAGGAGGGAACCCCGCGGGCTGAGTGTGCGCACAGCACGTGAGAAGATCACAGGAGGAAGCAAAAGCGCCAGAGCCCCTGGTGAGGGAGCAGCACAGGGAACACCCCGGGGACAGCCCAGCCCCAGGCAGGCTCTGGGGGCAGGCAGAGTCCTCAGCACCAGCACACCTGGCTGCAAACATGACAGACACTGGCGTTCACCTGCCTGACCTGCACGTCCTCAACAGCAGCCTGGATGTAAGAAAGCACCTCTGTAAAGATTTCACCCCAGGAAGGAGCTTCTCCACTCTTTTAAAGCCCACAGCAGAAGGATTGCATCTGTCCCCAGGAACACCAGCTCATGCACAGGATGATGTTCATCACTATGTGAATTTTAAAAATTCCTGGGCAAACAATTGAGGGTCCAGTCCTTCAGCGTAGATCCTGCAGCTCCCAAGCCCTTCATTCAGGCAGAAGGCTCCTGCCTCCTTACCCAAGGACAGTATCAACAAATGAGTGCAATTAAAACATAGATAATGCATCTGAACATATGCATTCCTCATTTATTTAACAAGCATAATTTAGCTTTAATTATTTATGATAACACTTTAGAAGAAACTAGTAAACATAGTGCTGTAGACTCTGCAAAAGTAAGAAAGCCCTTGCTGCAGGAGACTACCTCATGGTGGTAGCACTTCATTGGAAACCTCTGCTGGACAGGGACTCAAGACTCACCCAGCAGATTACAAGGTACATGAAACAGGGCAAATGGGGATACTGTTCTTTGACTAAAAGCTTTCCATCAACACGAATGGTCTTATTCAGAGTTGTCTGTGTTGCAATGCTCTCGCCTCACAAGCACATGCAGGATGGGGAGGCCCAAGTGGCTCAAGGAAGCTTTAGACCCACTCACTCCTCCTCCCTGTCCCACCAGCAAAACCAGAACTTGCTGCAAATCAGTGCATTTACTGTACAAGTAGCTAAGGGGAAGGGGAGCCATGTGAGCCAGGCAATGTGGGCTCAGACCCTGCCCCAAAGAGCCAAGCCCCCCGTCAGGGCTGCGGACTGACGTGCTGCACGTGCCACCTCAGCGCCATCGGTGTCTGAAGCTCAGCTGGGGAGGAGCTCTGCTGGGAAGGACAGGAGGAGGGAAGGAGCAGGAAAGGAAAGGGCAGGGGAGGTCTGCACATGAGGAAAGAGAAGAGGGGCAGGAGCAGACAGCCAGCCACCCCAGGGCCTGTTAGGCATCACCTGTGGGCCAAGGCAGTGTGACAGTGTGGCACATCCCTGGGCACCCCTTCCCACAGCTCTCCCTTCCACAGCAGCAGCACCAGCGCTGGCTCCAGCTGCCCTGACCCCCCTGCAGCACACCTCTGATACCCCTCTGTGGGCTTCTGCCAGCCCTGCTGATTCAGGTACCTGAGGAGCAGCCAGAGCTTTTCCATCTCCATCTCTGCCAGCAAAGGCTCTGTCCCTGCGGACAGCGCTCACTGCTGCTGCTCTCAGAGACCACGGGAAGTTTCAGTGCAGGGCGGTGCAGCAGGAGGGGCCATTCTCTGTCAGCTGCCACAGAACATGCTGCTCTCCCCAAGCCTGGATTAGTGCACCAAAGACGTAAAACAATGCTTTGAAGCTGCAAGCACTCCAAAGTCATCGTGCCAGTCCCAGCCTTCCTGAGACAATTCCAGCATGTGACGAACCTGTGGTGTCTACTGAAATCCAAGCATACAGCTAATGAAGATTATCACGCTGAGCACTGCCAGGCAACTTCAGGACCCTTGAGCTTGAATGAAGAAGTATGCTCAGCTGGTCTACATGGACCATTGGTAAGCAGAGGAACAGTGTCTCTGCAGGCTCTGATATCCAACCCAACCCCATTCTGATGCACAGAAAGACAGTGCAGCCCCTTCCACACAGCCACGCACAAATGCAGAGATATTCACGTCTCAGGCCAGCTTGGGTTGATATTCACCAGGGAAGCCTGAGACTAACTTCAACACTTATCTGGAATCAATTCTTTTGCCCTTACTCTATAAAAGTCAGGCCTCCTCCTTAATGAAAAAGGTGCTATGCACACTAGTTTTGCCTTTTCTATAGTTCAGCTTTAGGTATCACTGGCTGTATTTAATAGTTTCACTCCTGCAGAGCAACCTTCTGAAAAGGTCAAAACAGAACACTGGGAGCCAAATTCATGGCTGGTACTACTCCATTGACTTCAGCAGCATTACACCTGGGATAGATCCAGCCCTAACTGCCTCCATTACTGTAAGTGAAAAAGAAGTGTGCTTGCTGTCTTAACTTTACTTTTCAATTGATCTGTTCTCTTCAACTCTGTGTGTTTCATTGCAATCAATAGGAATATATCTGCTAGAGAAAGTTACGGCACCAAACATCTGAATAGCTTTTAAAAAACCTGTCTTCTTGGTTTATAATAAACATCAGGGAGAGGAGATGGTAGCAGGCATTCAGCCTCCACTCAAGTGCTTTATCTTTTAGAAGAGGGTACGGGTAAGCAGCTACCGTAAATATTTTTATGTAAAAGCTACATCATAACCAACAGAGAACTTCCTCAAAGATCTCTTGACAGCAGGCATGAGCTGCCAGTCTTGACCAACAGTGTCAGACAGAGCTCAGGCATGACAGGGCTGGGCTCTATAAACGTTTAGAAGCAGTTGGATTAGAAGGGATTAACCTAACTTCTCTGGGATGATGTTCATATTCACCATGTTTTGCTCTGCACCACACCAGCCATGCTGACAGACTCCTGCTAGGCAGAGGAAAGATTACAGGAATCTTATTTGTATTTCAAGTGGTCGTTTTCCTTTCCAACCTTCCAAAGCTTCTTCCTTCAACTCTTCCTGACATGCCATGATGGCACTTTAACACTGTACCCATTGCTCTGGCTGAAACACCACCCAAAGCACTGCTAGCTGAGCCATTTTAATAAGTGATCCTGGAAAAATACCACAAATCAATCTCTGTATCAGCCTTGGTCAGCTTTGAGGATGTTATAAAATGAGACGACATTATCATACTAGACAGCTCTTAGCGTTAAATTGCAGTCATGTGGCTCTTTTAACTTGCCATTTAGCATTTCACTTAAATATTTGGCGCAGAAATATCAGAAATATCTATTAATGCACTGCATTATTCCAGGTTTTAATTTTTATTGCATTTCATGCATCACTGCACTGGAAGCTTCTGAAAGACGCTGTGGACTGTGCCTGGCAGCGTGCAGGACCTCCCAGAACAGGACGTGGGATGGGCGATGGGTTTGACCAGCAAATGGAACAAGCAACACTAACCTGCAGATTCATCACTCCAGCACACAAATGCTGAACAACATTTTTAGACGTGGGGTTTGGATTTTGGGACATTTTACCAGCGGAGAGGTTAATCTGCTATGTTACTGTGCTCCTACAGCCACAGCATCTCCTCTGCTTAAGGAAGGTTAAGGTGGGCCTGAAGCACCACGCACTAGAGAACATCCATGTGCCACCTCTTCCACAAGACAGAGACTCTCCATCCCAAACTGGCAGCTCAGCACTCTCTCACTAACTCCCACCTTGAAGGCTTTGTTGTGAAATTCAATACCAACTCTATCACGCAGACCCTTCACCATTTCTCTCATGCAGCTCGGTCAGTACCAGTGACCAGGTCTCACGTGCTAATGGCTGTCATTTAAAGGTTGCTTTTAATGTAGAATCAGTCAAGGAAAAAGCAATTATTTTAAGGAACACTATTGTATTGATTCAGTTTGCATCACTGGGAGGTCTTAGCATAATGGGTAAGGCATTCATGACCAGCCCTGTGAAAACAATCTTAAGATATAAATAATGAGGCAAGAAGGATCTGTGAAAGGGGCTTTTTCTGCTCTTCTATTTGCTTGCTCGTCTTTTGAACTGTGTATCACTCACTTTAATGTACATATTCTGAACAGCTATGCAACTGAGAGTAATTCAATTTTCCCACCACAATCAACAAAATGTTCTTCCCTTGATCACTCCACTTCGTGCATTACTTTGTGGCCACTTCAGTGTCAAATTCAGCCTTCCCTGCAATACCCAAATGCTTCTAACACAATTTGCAGCCTACTTAGAGACTACCTTCTTGGAAATAATGTTAATCAGGATAATTCCTCCTCTTACTTTAAGGAGCTCTTGATTGGGTGCTTTCAATCAGCTGTTAGTCAGAGTTACCTCAGAATTTCTCAAGTTCTTATGGGGAAATGGGACAACACCATTTAGCAGTCAGAGAGCATGTTTAATGGATCACGCTAATCTCTGGGAGGGCCTATGAAACTCTAATTTGTCAGGTTTCATTACATTCAATAATGACTCTCATTTTCCTGAAGTGTTCTGCTCACTAGTAAATTCTGTACCATAGTTTTGCACCCCATCTTCTCTAACTCTGTACTTGGAAAAATGGAAGGCATCTCGTTCCCCATGGCCACTGCCCAGAAGGGGCCTGAAGAACAGGGGTTAAGAGTTCACAGTCAGATGTATTTGTCTCAGAAGCAGGTATAATTCTTTGCAAACAGCTAAGTGTCAGTGCAAACCGAAGCTGATTCAGGGTAATAAAAGCACTTCTGCAAAGCTTTTAGGTGACACTATATCCCTCACAAGCTTTCTCCACCCTCACGTCCATTTTATCATCCAATACCATCATTACCTTGACCAATCTGCACATTATTTCCTTTCCAAATGGATCGATTTGAAACCAGCTCATCTGCTAATGCTCGGCGCAGGTTTGGGTGATTCTCCTATTGTTTCAATTATTTCTTTGAGGAAAATTCAATCTTGTTAAGCAAACAGTGCTTTTATCTCAGCTGAAGATGCGAGAGCTGTGGTCGCCACTGACAGATCAAGAGCTTCTTACCAAACCCTCCTTTCAGCTGTAGCACCCTCAAGTGACAGAGATGTCCCAGTTTAGCTCATTACAAGTAACAGACAGCGTTAGCTATAACCTGGCAGATTAAATAGTTGAGCTATTAAAATTAACCACATATTTCTGGAGGAAGACATGCCATCTCAGCAAATGATCTGGTGATCTCCCTGATTTTCATCTGCTGCAGCAAAGGAATAGCTTCCCAAAGAGCCAAAAAAGGCACATATGCCTTCACCCCAATTTACAGGGGCTGATTCTGGTTCGGAGGGAAACAGCACTGATTGAGATTCAAAACGGAACCTGTCAGATTTTCTCAGATGTCTTTGGAGATCTGGCTTAGCAGTCCATAAGTAATTCAGAATGTGCAGATGAGAAAGCCCGAGGGAGAAGAGAGTGATCACAAAGGAATAAATAGAGCAAAATAGATGATCTTCCATTTGCTGCTTGTGGGGCAAGTCCACTGTACTGTCATACCTCTTCACTCCAGGATAACAGTGCCTGTGTGCTTTCTGAACAGAGACTGAAGTGCCTCTGCCCACAGCCTTTCAAAGTCCTTTTTACAAGCTGCTATATACTGAATGGGGGCAAAGTAATTTGATTGTAAATGTCTGCAGTCACATTTTAAACCCTACAATCATCTTCCGGGATAAGTTTATGTAAAATTTTGTCAGCTATGCTAAAGAACAACCTTTATCAAGATCTGCCTTTCACAGAGTCCAACGTAGCATTGCTTAAAATAAACACCAGCTCCGTCAGAGATTGTAATCCAGAGGCATCTTATGCCAGCATTTACATGATATTCCCAGTATTGCTCAAATATGCGTGAAGGGCCCAAAAGAACACCCTTACTGTAAGCATGAGACTAAAGAGAGTCATTTTCTGTTCATTATTGCCTTTAATATATGAGTCTGGTGCTGGAAAGACCTTCCTGTTGCCACCAGTGAAGTCCTGAGCAGAAGACATAGCTCTCCTACACATGACACACATTTCCTACACTTAGAACTTGTCCAGAATAAACCAGGAGGAATTTAACTGCAAAAAAACATCACCAGAACCCCAGTCAGATGACAAGCATTGTTTTACTTGAATCCTTCTAGTTCCCAAGAGAGTAGCTGCTGGGGACTAGGAAATTAACCCTGCTCAAAGCAAAGGATTCAAATGTCTCTTAAACTTGTAAATGGCTGAAGCTGAATGCAGACTTTATGGCTCTGCCCATCACCAGCTATCGAGAGATGCCCTGGTATGCCAAAGCAAACAGAGTAAATAACCCTACTATTTCTACACGGCATTATCATTCCTGATTTGAAAAAAGCTTTTCAAGTGAAACGTGCTTTGCAATACCTGAATGCAGAAACAGCTTTCTGCCCTGCAGTGTTTTGCTAAAAATGTTTCAAATGGCCCTTGGTTTCTGTGCCCGGGGCCAGTACACACTCGCGCACACCAGCAGCTCCCGGGCTCCAGCCCTCATTGATGAAAAAGCCAATTTGCTGTTCACTGCTTTAACATCAACACAGCAAGAATCAGAGCACTTCTGAAACATCCCCCATGATTGCACTGTGACTCGGGCAATTGGGAAATTCACATCCCTTTGACTGATGACGCTTTATTGGGAGAACATCAGAAGTAGCAAGATGTCTTATATTGACACATTGGTTCCACTTTGCTAGGCATACGGGATCAAAGTCATCCCTGGCAGAACTCCATAACCTTCAACAGATGGGATAAATTTGGCCCCATATGCCCGCAGCAGCTGGGGACTACAATTGTTTTCCTATTTTCAGCCATATTTTGAGGATACGGAGCCTGATTTTCTGCGTGCAAAGCAACTCAAAATTTTGGCATATGTGCAATGTGAGGCAAACAATTTGTATTATCATACGTGGCCCTGCTATGATTGTTAGGGTCATCTGCAGCACATACCTAAATTTTAAATTAAACACATGCTATAAATAGCTGGGAAGAATCAAGCTAGAGATTATTTTATCAGACACTCAGCAATCTGTTCGACTGGCCGTCCTGCTCACTAGACACGGAATCAGAGTCCCTTCTGAATGTAAAATTATGTTTTCTTCATGTAGCTTCCTCTATCATCTATTGTATTCATATAGAGAGAAGCAGTTTGTAAATACCATTTCGCATTCCAAACTATTTACTGTAGGCAACTACATCGTTGCTTTGTTCAAACAAATTTACATAAATCTTTATTAGGCTGTTTTATCTTAGCAACTTTATTTTGCTCCCAGAGCACAAATTAAATGCATGCATAAACCAGAATATTTTCAACAGAGTTATACCTGAATTGCTTATGAGACAGTAGACATTTCCACCTAATTTTTCATTCATGATCTAATATCTTTCGTTTTCTCTGTATAGTTAAAAACTGCACATCTAATTTGCCGGGGTTTCCCTGGAAGTGCGCAATAGAATAGATGGCTGTGCTGCAATCTGTTCATCCATCAGCCAGTGCTTCCTTTGACTCACTCCACATTCTGCTCAAAACACTTGGTGGGAAAGGCCAGGAACAACAGTAAGTCCCACTTGCCGCTTGACATGATCGTATTAGGAGTAAACTGTTGTTGTTAACCAAAACTTGCAAATGAAGTCACTGGAAAATAAATCTATTTCTAGTAAACATTTCTGTGCTTGGATTAATTGAACAGAGCCCTCAGAGTCCTCGCTAGCTCAGATTTACAGCTCGGCAGCCACCAGTGCATCTCGTAGGGAAAGGCACTGTTCTCGTTAGCCTCGCTCAATTCCAAACACACACATCCTCCTCGTGCTCGACTCACGGGCTGCAGGGAGCGATGGAGAAGAAAACCAGGGGCCACAGCTCCCAGCACTGCTCCTCCAGCCCAGAGCTCCCCTCGCCCCGAGCAGCGCAGCACAGCAGAGCAGAGCAGCACACACAGCTGGCTGCGCTCCGTGCCAGCCTCGCATCCACTCGCCAGCGCCACGGGTGGGAGCTGAGTGAAACCAGCACCAGCACCTCACAAGAGCCCTGTCCTGCTCCTGTGCACCCTGCGCCCCGGAGCCAGCCTGCAGGAGCGGTCCCAGCACGGCTCTCCGCGCCAGCACCGCTTTTGAGAGGCCTCAAGGCCCGTGCAGGCCAACATGGAGACACCAGGTCTCCACAGCAGGCTGCAAACTCCTGTTCAAAGCACAGCTGCAGCTCTTCCAGCTCCCTGCTGTGCCACAGGATCTGGCACCTCGGCACCACAGCTGTTATGTGCCACAGACTGGATGAGAACATCTGCATGACCCTTCCTTCCTCCAGAAAGGCAGTACACCACGTGTCTGCCGTCACATTTACTCCACTTTTGTGTCCTGTTGCAGGCATTGCTGGTGTGTCTCAGCTGCCAGCCCGTCAGCTACACATCAGTTTAAACAGACATGAAAAATGCAGCACAGAGACACAGTCTGTATCAGCATTCAATGCAAATACCGCCTGCCCTCCTAGTGTTTCACTCTTGATCTCAGAGATAAGATGGAGCTGTGCAATCTGGAACTACAACTGGGTCAAGCCAGGAGTGTGGGAGAACTTTAGACCAGAGAATGCTCTCTTCCAGGGCCTCACAACTTTTGTGTCAGCATAGATAAATAACTCTGCTATTCGGGATAAAAGGGTGGAGGGTGACTGCAGATAGTGGAAAAACCTCTTGCAGGTCCTTGCCTTTCTCCTTCCTGAGCGTTCCTGTACTCAGAAACCAGCAGAATTTCATGCAGAGCAGAAGAACCAAATCAAATCTCTTTGCTTTTCCTTAATCTGAGTATACAGCATATCCTTATGGGTCTGGCCAGATCAGTTCTCAAACTAGCATATCACAGAAAATTGCATCAAATACAGAGGCTTTCCATCCCACAGCCACGGTAATACCGTGTGAATAGCAAGTAACTGAGTACTGGGAACCCAGTGAAGCTTCAGTAACACAGCCATGGAAGATGGCAATAATTTATCATCTCTGCTGTATTCTAATCCCAGATGCACCATTTGTTAATTTATTTCCATATGTACCTGGCAGACAGATTAATCAACCATCTCTCTCTGAAACCTAGATTGCACTTTATCCCTTTAGTAAGCAAGAGAAAACAAGTGCACACAGCAAAATAAGAGTCCCTTGCAGAGGAGCTTTGTCAACCTTTACAGCTTGTGGTTTCCTTTTTCAGCTTAACAACAGCTTTTCAAAAATCTAACACCCAAATCTACCTCCACATCAGTGCACTCCTCCATCTACTGAGGTCTCTTTGCTAACGCTGGTGAAAACGAAGGCAGACAGAGAAGGCACACCCCTTAGATTTCTAGACTCAGCTGGAGACAGCGATATGGTCCAAGGAGAGGGCAGCAGCCCTGCACCAGAGCCAGGGCCACCCCCACAGACAGCACTGACTCCTCTGAGCCAAGGAGGCTGCTCCTCTGCCACGCTTTGCAGAGTAGCAAAATCAAGATAATAATATTTTACAAAACATTTTGAGCTCCACTGAACTAATTACTATTATCAGCAGTAATGTGCTTCTGATACACTTAGCCCTTCTTCTGGAAAACTCCACAAAGGGGCCGCGCTTGCCGGAGCCGAGCAGCTGTCAGCACTTCAGCGATGTTATTGGTAATAAATACAGCGTCAATTCTACGCCTGGTGCCCTTTAAGGATCTGTTTGCAATCCACTCTTAATTTTGATTATAAGACATTATCTGCATTAAACATAATTAGTCATATTATATCATTTGCCAATCTAAGCGCAGTCACTTGACAAGGCAGGATGGAGTCGAATGAAAGCGCAGCGCAGTCTGAAGCCCAGGGAGATGAGGGGAGTGGGAACTGGCACAGACCCAGGCAGGACACACACTCGGGCCACAAGCTTTTTGTGAGAAGGCTGGCACTTGCACAGCCACGCTGCACAGCCCCTTCCTCGTGTCACAGTCTGAACAGGCACATGCAAAATGTCATTATCAAACCACGGAAGAGTAATAAAATGATTGCTGAAAATGAAATTATTTATGAGCTTCAGTACCCTCGTAACAGTTATAATAATCAAAATACATAAATATTTGGATACGCTAGTGACAGATGGCGTATACTGGAATAATCATACAGAATATGCCAGCTCTCAGAATCAGCTTATTCCAGATCTGGCATGTTTCAGGGCTTCCTGCTACTAAAATAAGCACCTGGTATCTGATCCTCCAAAAACGCACTTTCGCAAACACACGGGTGTCTCTTGATAGAGAAGCTATTGAGCCTGTCACCATCCACACACAGTGCCCAAGTTGCAGTGTGCTGCCACCAGCCTCCTCTGCTGTGCCTGCTGCCTGCAGAGGCAGGGGAGGCCTGTCTCCTCAGAGCTGGGGCTGTCAGCACAGAGTGACAGTGCCCTGCCAGAGCGTGTCTGCGCTCTGGGTTTGATCCGCACGCTGCCAACACAAACTGCTTCCTCTGCAAGCCCAGCAAGAACAGCCCTGCTTCCTTTGCCTACGCTCCTGTGCTTGAAAAAACCCGGGCCTCTGGAGAGCGCTGGCTGGAAATTAATGTTCATTAATACTGATTAAAACGATTACTGTGGACAAGTATGTTTATTTGTGTTGTGCACCAATGAAGCAGCAGCCCGTGCCCCGGACTAAGAAACACACAGGGAGGTAACAACCACAGGTGAGCAGAAAGAGATATAACACAAATACCAGTATTTCTGCACAAATACCAGCATTTCTGCAAAGCTGTTTACAGCAGCACAGAACAGGCTGTTTTAGCAGACAGTAAACAGACAAATTTTAAAGATTAATAGGCATTCATTTATTACGTTACACTCTCTTCAGTTTTCCCAGACAATCAAATTGGTAAATTAGAGCCATAATTTTCCACCAATTAATACCAGATGCGACACATTTTGACATTAAAAGAGTAAATATAAGAGAACTGTCAAATACTTCATACTCCTAATGTAATACTGTCTGAATAGAAAACCTAAAATCCTCATGCCTCAGACTCGTTCTGAAACACAGACACAAAGGATGCTGATGTTTCCAACTACTGCACGTTCACAGGCTGCACACTGTCCCCCTGACAGCTGCTAACAGCTTTCCCAAGTGCATGTTGACTGAAGATCCTAACCCCAAAGCAGTAGTTATACCTGTAATCCAGCACAAGACATACTGTCACAACATCAGAGGATATACCAATAAAAAGCAAGAGAAAATGCCAAAGACAAATGGGATTTATTCCATATTTTCAGTGCAGTACAGGACAAGGGTAGTTAGCAAAGCTTTTAGAAAAGAAAATGAAATAAAAACCCCTTGTTTTAGTGCTTCTCTTTCCCAACAGTTTCTACACCAGACATGCCAGCATCAGTTCCAGGCCAGTCTGCAGAATGCCACAGTGCCAGAGTTACCCAGGCTCTGTGTTAACACCGAGCAACGAGCTCAAGGGGACCTGCTTGGCACCCATGGACTGGGGCACAAACCCTCTTGGTTCCCTCACACAGTCTGCACCCTGCTCCTCAGGACCCAGAAATGCTGCCAGCACCGCTCTGGTATCCAAACAGGAGAGACATGCAGCTCTGGGAGCAATTAAAACTCCTCTCCTTTAAACTCTGATCAGCTACAGTTTTTTGGGGAGGTGGGAACATACCACAGAATAGCTCTCCTTTGCCTCAATTATCTCCATACATATAATCCGAGGCAGCAAAGATTTTTGATAGGCTGAAGGTGACTTTGCAAAGAAGGAAATATCCCCTTCACACACCACATTGCCCCTGCCAGGCTCTCAAGCAAATCTACCCTTGAATTTTCCCCATTCACACCATGGAGATGAACTGGGATCGTACAGTCCATCATCAGCGTCGCAGAGCCCTCACTCTGTCAGCTGTCTGCCACAAATTCCACTTTTCTCTTCCCAAATGTACCAGACAACAATTTCCGCAGACTTCAGGTTTCACTACACCTTAAAATAAAAGGGACTGAAAACAGGAGGATGCCTAGAAACAAGAGGTCTTTTCCATTGGTGGTTGCTTTGCAACCTGAGGCAGCAGGCAAAGATCCACCATAATTATATCCTGTTGGCAAAGTTATTGAAGGAAAATGCAGCTGGGTGAGAATCGCTCTCCCTCTCGTAGCTCACCGTGCTCGCAAGGAACAGGCTTCCCACGCACAACCATATGCCACCTTTTGCCAGCACAGCCAGGGAGCTGACAGGTTTCCTAGTGGCCAGAATACAACCAGCCAAATCTGGTACTCAAATCAGACCTCTTTTTCCTGGGTTTTAAAGTATTTTGTCCCAGATTAACCGGCTTCATCAGTTAAACGGAGACAAAAACAAGTTGAACTGGACAAAAACAGTCCAGAAACAAAGCTGGGCAGGAGAGGGGTTCAGTTAAAATTGCAGTGACATTACCAGGAATCTGCAGAAGGGTCCCGGAAGGGTTCTGGATCCAAAGCAGACACTGCAAAGTGCAGTCAGCTGGCACAGGGGAGGACCAGCCCGACTGGCCCTACAACATTCATGATGGGATGAAATACAACCCAAGGCTCCAGAGTGATTACACAGCCTGCCCCAGCCTCTGCAGACACTTTCCTGGAAAGATACAAGAATAGGGCTTGAAGCAGAATGGGACCCCGGGCAGGAATATCCCCCTTCCAGGCTTTTCCCATAAATGGGCAGTGGGGGGCAGAGGGGAATAGACTTTAAATGGTTTTGCAAGAGGAACCCAGATGAAAGCACATCAGCTACAACTGAGAAAATCCAATCTACTTAACTGTCCTGCACAGAACTAATTCTGCCTGGTGCAGCTGTGACCTCCACAAACACCAGGTCAGCAGCAGCCTTACTATCTCCAAATGAAGGTGGAGATACTCGTCCCCCAGCAGGCCTCCCCAATGTCAGAGAGAAAAGAGATCTTTTATAAAGCACAGTCTCTGGATCAAGAGGCATGTTACAGAAAGATTACTCTGCAAATCTAATCCCCTAATGCTCAACAATCTGATACATGAACCTCCCTTTCATCAAAGAGCTGGTGATTGCAGTATTGGGCAATCTGAGCCATGGGTGGGGAATGGGGCTGCCAGCTGTGCTGCCCAGCTCAGGCACAGGCAGATGGCCACACCAGCTCCTGCTGGTCCTTACACACATCTTCATCCATGTACACACTGCACAACATCTCATCTATGACTTTGAAAAGGGTCTTAACATTCTCCATAGTGCTGGTACAAACCATCTCCTGGCCACCTTATCTCCAGTTATTTGCAGAATGCCGCGAAATCTGACTGCTTTCAGTCTTTAATGTTCAAACTGACTTTTGCCAACCTCATTCACTCCTCCCAGACAGGGCCACACAGCACAGGCCAGACAGAGTCGTATCTGTTGACCTTTCTCCCCAAAAGCAGGCACACACTGAAGGGAGCTGTGCAGGGCCCACCTGCACGAGGCAGAAGCCCTGGTCCTGAGAGCCAAGTGAATTCTAGCAGAATGTGCTGGCCAGTCAGTGCTGCCCAACTGAGGATGTGTCATTAACACTGCTACTGGTGTCACCCCTCCCCTTCCAACAGGCCCCAGGCAGGGATAGGTGGTGAGGCTGTAAGGTTTGCACTTCTCAGCTCAAGAGCCAAAAGAAAAAGGATCTTTCTTTCATGATCTTATACCTGGAATAAGCTCAAAACAAGGCAATACAGAAACACTGCTTTGAAATCAGAATCAGGCACATTAGCTACAAGAAGTTCCTTTAAACTACTCAGAGCACACGGCCTAAAAATGTTTAATGGCCAAGTCTTCCCTGTAGGAGTGATCTCAGAGTGCACAGAAACTACCTGTGTGACAGACCAATGGTTTTCAACCAGTGAAAATATTGTTATGTACTGTGAACCCCCTTTAAGTATCGACAAATAGTGATGGGAGGAGTAAACCTCTTGTCAGGAGGTGTAAGTCTGCAACACCAGGAACCCTCATCACCAGTAAACATTTTTAAGTGGTCTGCAGTGGAAAGAGGTGTAAAACCACTGCTGGAGATGCCTCTGGAATTGGCCATGGGGCAGAGAGTGACATACACCTCTGCAGCTGAAAAACTCTTTGGGATGTTGATAAAATAATTTGGCCAAAGGGAGAAACATACCAAAGAAGTTTCATCGTATTTTACTCATTCAGCTCCTGGCACTTTGATAGAAATGAAAAGAGTCAATCACAGGCTCCATGCCTGCCCAGCACATGTAAGCACAGTGCTCAGCACCAGCCGTGACCGTTTCTGTTATCACGACTCATTCTTATCACACCGTTTGTCACCATTCCCTCTTTCTGCAGGAGCCCGCACTGCTGCTCTCTGAACATGAACCCCAGACTGTCATCCTGAGAGAGAGGGGCACCTCCAAACCATGGATCTCCTGCCTTTGCTGATAGATCCTGCTAAGGGGGGGCTGGAGGTGAAAGCTGAACGGATTAGAACAAGCACTAATTCACCAATGCAACAAACTACCACTGGAAGCAGTGATCTGCACCTTGCTACCTCTGGTGTGTCAGGATCCAAATGCAGACAGCATTTAATAAAACGCCAGTTACTGGGTGGACTTCTCACCTGTACTGAACAGGTGTGATGAGAGCTTCTCCACTTCAGACGTGGGCCTCTGACTCCTTGTCCACACACCTGGCAGACTGACTGCAGTGCTCCTTTTATGATATACCACAGACCTGAACCATTTTGGACATTTTCCAAATCAGAAAACTTTTTTTTTTTTTTCCCCTCTAGCAATCTCCAGTCTGGAATTCCTCTGCTTCTGTTGGAGGAGTTCTTGGTGACTCACATGTGGATTGGGAGCTTTCTCAGCCCACAGCTGAAGGCAAGGGTGTTAAATATTTAATAAAGAGACAGCTTTTCTCCCAAATGTTTTGGATAAATAGCTGCTAAAAGAAACCAAAATACAAAAGGGTTTTGGCTGCTGGAATAAAAATATCTTTTTCCCTTTCCAACAGCCACCGAGCTGCCCTCACCTGGGGTCTCTCCTGGTGCTCACAGCTGTCCCCAGCTCCCAGCACTGGCCCTCGCCTGCTCCCAGCAGGGACCACACTTCAGCCGAGCTGCAGCAGCCTCACCCATCCCGCAGCTAGGCTCAGCTTCAGTCACTCAAACCACCCGGAGGAGGAACAGTAAAAGCAGCAGAAGTTTCAGCTGTGGTCTAAAAGCTGCTCTGGCCTTGGAAGTGTGGTGCTCCTGGCTGGGCCCAGCTGGTTCAGGAGCAGATATAGTGAAGGGTGCTCCAGTAGTTTTACCCTGTCACTGTTGCCACATAGCCAGGCAGGGGAAACATGCACGCTCACCTCTGACTGTTTTTCAGTAACAGGAAAGCAGTGAACATTCAAGAATTTCTACTTTTTTAATATCCAATTAAATATCAGTATTAAAGAAGCAGCTGGACCTTCCTAGGTCCACGGTTTCCAACACCTAATTATCTGCTAACTTTATTCCATATGACTATTATGTGACTAGGTTCTTTATTTCCTTTCCATAACTACTACCTAGCTAAAATATTCCAAGTTGGAATGCAAAAAAAAAAAAAAGAAAGAAAGAAAGAAAGGATCAAATTCTTGGACAGTGAATTATAAACTGTTTGGTATCTGCCTACAGACATAGCAGGATGAAATCCTTATTTAAACACCAAACAGGATTTATTTAGGCATTCTGTTATCTCTGCTGAAGTATCAAAACAGCACATATATTGTGCTGCTAAACCTACCAGAGCTCCTGCCACACAGGGGTCATAGGAGGTACAGACACTGGGTCAGGATTTGGCCACCGCCCAGCTGATAGAGAGAAATGTGCTTTCTCTGTGGCTGTCCCCAGGTCAAATCCTCTGCTTTCAACCCGAGGGCACACACAACCATCCTCAGTGTTATGTACAGCAGCTGATGACCTCCAAGACCCTGGACTTTTCACTGAAAGTCCTGAAGGTGGTTTGCACCAAGCATCCACAGCACCAGCTTCTACCTCCCCTGCTCGTGAGCTGGGAATGTGCAAAGTGATGGATTTCAGCTCGTGCAGCCAGGAGCAGGGACTGTCCCCTGACACGTGCTGCTGGGAGGGTTACCTCTGGCATTTCTCATCCGCAGGGTGAGAGGCAGGACTCGTCTGCTCTGGTGAACCTTCTTCCAAGGCAGGGGCACTGCATGGGAGCAATCAGCGTGTCCTGCATTGTTCCAAAGCTGTCAACATCTGTCAGGAATAGTAAATTTTACTTTATCTTGTTTGAGTGCAATGTAAAATAAAAATATGTAAAATAATGCTAAGAATAATAAAGAAAATTAGTTTAAACAGCAGGGCAGCAGTTAGGCACAGTTCTTCCAGGGCCTGGACAAGCACCACAGCACCACACTGCTGCCAGCTCAGCCGTCCGTGCAAGGAGGGTGAACTGGAGAAGTCTGCATGCCTGTACTGGGTAAACTGCAGGACAGGACCCATCAATATAACATTTCCTACTGGAACTCACATTTTAAGACTGAAAGTACATGCCAACTCTAGCCAAAAAAAAAAAAAA
>VXBU01005724.1:389201-422346 GCA_013400315.1 Bombycilla garrulus
AAAAAAGGCAAAATATGAAGAAACTGACTTGAAAGCTTGATACTGATACAAACTGATACTGATACAGAGGAATAATGACCAACTCAGAAACATCAAGCAGAGGTCAATATCTGCCTTTCATTGTACCTCACACAAACACACAGTCCTTTCTACCCACTTCAAACGAATCAAGCTCTTTGAGATATTTCACTAGACCAAAATCACAAATCCTGATCTCTCCTATGCCTTGCTTCTGCTGCCTACAGCCTTCCCATCTTGTTCAAGTCCAGCATGTAACTGCAAGCAGAATGGCAGCAGCCTCTCTCGGCCCATGGCGAGCACCAGCACTGAGTGGGGCAGCAGAGGTGGTCAGCAGCTCCTAAAAGAGATGGGCTCTTGCTCATACCTGCAGTTAGAATCATGGGAACAAGCCACACACATGTGCAACTCCTTCTATTTGAGGATCTGTATGTACCACCGGCTCACCTTCCTAGAACCTCTCCAAAGACTAAAATAATTCTCGCCCACTCGACTCACAGAAGGAGACTTTGCTTGCACTATCTTCAAATATTAATAGTGAGCTGCCAAGGCACATTTCCTCCTGCGATGCACTTGTGTAGCTCTGGGTAATTCCCACTGGCATTAATGAGAATGGCTTATATAAACCTCTTTGCCTCATCCCACAATCAGGATCACGGCTTTACAGAGGGCAAGATGCAATTCCTGTGTTTCCCCACCACAGCACAGGGCAGTTCCCATCTGCAAGTTCTCTGTAAGTCACAGGTTAGTCAAACACCAGTCAAACACCAAGGCAGGGCATCACCCCACACCTGTACCTCTCACAGAGCTAAACTGCAATCACTTTCTTAAGCAAAATGTTTTCCCTGCCTGGATGTAGAACATTGTCTGAGCCATTTTGAACAGGTGGTTCTGCTTTGGGGATTTAAATTCCCGCTGGAAGGACAAGCACAAAAATGCTTATTTTTGTTTACAGTACCATCTCATTACAGCAGTTAACATTATCATAATTTCATGGCCGCTTTTCCCTGCCAGGAGAGCTTAGAGGGGTTTTCTGGTGAAGGAAAATCTTCAATCTCACAGTGACTGCCTTAACTCAAAGTGTTCATCTGAGGACAATTCAAAGAGAGGAGACAGTGTTTGGTACCAGCAGGTGAATTCCCAGGTCCTGGGGCCTTGTGGGAGCACTTGGCTCCTTCCCCACCCAGAGAACTTCCCAAGCCATCCTAGGAAGCTCTTTGAGGGCAAAGTCTCCCCAGCACTATGGGGATGCTGCAGCTCTGCACTGCCAAGCAGAGATGCCCATCTAATTCTGAAACAACTCTATTCTTGCACTGCAACAATGCCAGCTCATCTACGTCCAATTAAACCCCCCAAGAATGATTCACAGCAAAGTGATCCACGTTTACTTTCAGTTCATTACCGCATTCACAACTGGTAATTTTGGAAATGTTATGTTCTGAGTTCAGCAGCGGGCTACAGGCTGCACACCTCTTGTTGCTGTACGTGCCTGAGAGAGATGTCTTTCTGTTTTCTTTGTCCCCCTCCCTGTCCTGCCACCCTAGAGGGGAATGAAGGCAGCAGGGAACTGTAAAAGCTCTGACGGTATCCACACCACAAAATCCTAAGTAACACACGAGCCAGAGGAAAAGCCATCCTTAACCTGCTGGGCCAGTCCCAGGATAAATGTTTGCTCTAGGCAAGGACAAGACAAGTAGGTTCTTCGGTGTTTTTTGTTTAATATCCTTTTAACGTGAGCCTGGACTGGTGCACAAATGAGCACAACCGCTCAAATGAGTCATACTCCTTTTTTAGGGCCTTGTTCTGGCAAAACTCCCACTGAGCTCAGCAGGGGTTTGGCTGAGTGGGAAATGAGGAGCAGCCCAGGACCCAGATCTGTGGGATGGGTACGTGAGCACAGGGCAGCATTTGATTAAATACATCCAAGTTCCAAAACCTGTGGGTATTTGTAATCTTCACGAATGGCAAAACAATACAATTTAAACCAAAATGCTCAGAGACAAGACAAAACTAGTGCTGAGATGCCAGATTGCATCATTATCAGTTCTTAAAGCTCATGGTACCTTAAGTGCATTTAAAGGATCGTAACTATTACAGCCCAATTACCACTGGAACCCCAGAGCAGGTGCACTCATCTAAACCAAAGCCTCAGAGAAAGCAATCCAAACTGAAATTGCTACAGGATTTTCAAAGTGTGAAAGGGACTTGTTGAGAGTAATTAAAGGCTCCAGGATGCCAAATAAAAAGGACATATCCTATCCAGACACAGGGAAAGAAAGCATCACCTCCAGATACTGACGGCAGGAGGTGAGTCCCCAGCAGAGGGCCGGGGCAGCCAGGCCAGGGGGCAAACAGGGGACTCTGTCTGCATGGACCCTGCTTGGGTCATCACAAAGCAATTAACAAGACAATTAGTGGCTAACGTGCACGTCCAGGTAAAGGTGTTCTCCAGCACAGCATGGCATGGCCAAGGGAAGGCCTCAGAAGGCACAGGAGGGTAGTGCCTGGTAGGGAGATCACAGCCACAAACACAGGGTGAGACACTTTTACCAGCTGAAAGCACCAGGGAGTTTTGGGCAATGCAGAAAAAAACCAGTAGCAGAACAAAACAGACAGCAGTGCTGAGTCACACACGAAACTGGAGTCAAACAGAATCCAAACAACACCCCCAAGCACAGACAGAGAACAGAAAATACCGAAGGAAGATACAGAAAGGAACAGGGTTCCCAGGATGTGCTGCAGGTTCAGGTGGGATCCAAACAACCCTGAGCCCACCCCATGAGATGCTCCCAGTGGCAGATAAAGATGAGAAATCCAGGATTGCTAATTAGGTTATGATACTGCTCATCTTTCCTCTGTCAAAGAAGTACTGCTGTGGCATGCTCTCAGGCTCAGGCTCTGGCTACCTCTGAAGGGAATAAAAGCCATGCAGGTCAGAACTCGAGCAGTTCCGAGGCTATTCCAGGAGTCTGTGCTCGAGTTGCAGGGTCCAGCCGGCAGGGAAGGGCTCCAGGGAGCAGAGCAGCAGCAAGCTGGGATCCAGCAGGACTTTGAGCACTCCACACCAAATGTTCTCTGCTTTGGGTCACACCACAGCGACGAGGGCCTTGGTCCCCTCCCCTGCCCCAGGAGCCACAGCTAGGAAAGCAAGCCAAGGAAAACAGGCAAAACCAGCATTTCACATACTGAAAACTCCTCTTTCCAAGAGCCTGTGACATGCTCTCTCGGGATTTTCACAGTCCACGATGATGCCTGGGCACTCCAGCCTAATCCCAAAAGTCGAAAAGAAACTTAAACATTGGAATAAATGAATAGCGATGCTACTCTGCAGAGGGTATTAAAGCATTAATTTCAACAGACAGATGGCATGGAGGAAGAAGGGTTGTGTACAGAAGAGTGGAACCAGAAGCTGGCTGTGAATTCTTGACCCTGACATTCCTATACAGTGACGTAGCTCCCCCTCCCTTTAAAAATGAAGAAAAAATACAATTTAAAAAAAAAACCCCAAACCAACACAAAAACCCCAAGAAAACAAAAACAAACAAACAACAAAAACACCCCAATAAAAAGCCCCAAAAAACCCATCATCCCTTTCTCCCACGGATCAGCTGAGTTCATGTGCCAACTAGCCGGGCAACATGCAGCAGCCAGAAAAAATTATGGGCACGTGCCTAAATCTCTGACTGCCATAAATTCGCAATTTTATTGCAGTCATATGTCATAAAAGTGATCTGCCTGCAGCTATTCCACATTGTGGCACCATCCCATCAGGTCTGAGCACACGAACACACGGGGCACACAGGAGGTGTGTGTGTCCTGCCCCCAGCACTCACCCCCCGTGCCACCCTCAGTCCCGCACCCCAAAACCGGGCACCAAGACGCAGTGCCCAGGTGAGGCCTCTGCCCAAGGCAGCTCCCCACAGCCTGGCTGCCACACCACAGGGGCTGCTGCTCCCCTGGCACTGCCCTTCCCTGTCTCCCACATCTCCTCCTCACCCTGCAGCCCTGCCCCGAGAAGACAGGGCAGTGCTCATGCCAGCCTGGGAGCAGCGGGGAGGCGAAAACAAGTTCTGCCAACGCTGCTGAAATAACTGGATTCATCTCTGGGCATATGGCGGTATCTTCAGGGAGAGAGGAAGCCACTGCTGGCCTTCTTGCCAAATTCCTAGTATTTTTGGAGTATTTACACGTTGTGCATCTCAGGTTTCTCCTCTCCCTCTGGCTGCGTGCTGTGGCAGGATGACGCAGCCTGGCCGGCGGGGGCCAAAGACACCCGGCCCGCAGCCCTGGCCATGCTAACTACAGACAGCCAGCTTCAGCTATCTCAAAATACAACCATTTTCTCCCAGGTTTAAGCAGAATGGCCAGCAAAAAAAATTATCCTCTTTTAATGCATCCATAAAACACCAAGGCCTCGCCCTTGAGACCACAACAGAGTCCAAGGAGAATACAGGTGAGAAAGAGCCCACCACAGAGATGGGTTTCTCATCCCAAGGAGAATACAGGCGAGAGAGAGCACACCACAGAGATGGGTTTCTCATCCCATGGCTCTGGAGAGCTGTGAAGGACACAAGCACAAAAGCACAGACAAGTCTTTTCAGCTTAGGAAAGATGTTTTCCAAGAGGTGCCAGCTTCACCTTTTAAGTGAGCAGAGAAAATCTACCAGCCAAATGACCTCCGGTGCTGGACTGCCCCCACTTCCACTACAAAAAAAAATGTACCACACCTTTGCTCTCAGAAAAGCAGAAAAAACCCACAAATCTGAGTGGACAAACACACTGATTGCTTGCACTCAGAAATCCACACAACTGAGTGGACAAACATGAGTTTCAGTTTCAGAAGACATGAAGACATCACAGCTTAGCACCTTCCAGACAAAATGAACACTGCCATGTTGATGCAACCACTGGCAAGCACACTACTTTGAACTGAAAAAAATCACTTGCACTCCCAAACTGAAGCCAAGAGTAATTTTGTCAATGTATCCAGAAAAGAGATAGTCTCCCAAATATTTCCAGAAGATATTATGGAGGGGTTGGATCTCCATTAATGTGTCACAACAACAAAAATATATCACAGTGATAAAAAGCCCATATATATCTTCTCAACAGTACATTTTTGAGAAGAAGCCAGCTGGCATACAAATAGGCAATGTATTGAGCAGGTTACAAACAAATACATGTTCTAACAAAAATGTTTGCAACTTTTTCCACTGAGCATTTAAAATATATTGACAGCAATAATTACAATGTTCTTTGAATACTCAACAAAGAGATGGAGGCATTTCAAAAAATCCACTTTCCAAAGAGTGCATGTAATTCGGTGTGCCAGTAAGATATGTTGGAGCAACAACTACATATTTTTTCATATAGATACACTTGCAATAAGTATGTATTAACTTATATTCATAAATACATATACTTTATACATGTATTTTATATACACATAAAATATACGTATATAGAAACAAGTCTTATTTAAAGTTAAGAAGTAGAATCCTATGATGTCAGAAATAAAACAAACTGCTGATTAAATTTAAAAATCACAAGTCTGCCCGACATAAGAATGGGAAAAACTGCTCCAGGCCTTTCTTTTGCATTAAAATCTGCACATGGTGGTCTGTGGTATCAGCTTAGTTTAAATTTTCACTAATTGTTTTCACAAATAGCATTTGACTCTTGCTCTCACAATCTGAAGATCAAACTGGCTGACAAAGGTGATGAGAAGTTATTGAAGAACTAACTCCTTTCAGCAGGGTGGCAGTGGAGACTGCAGAGCTCCACCAAGCCTCAACATTCACAGGCCAAGCTGGTACAGTTCAGTTGACAGATTAACCTTCTTTATGCATTTCCTTTCCTTTCACTTACAGCCCACAAGAAAGTGTCTATTCCAACACAAAATCTTCTAAATTACCAGAGGGAATTCCAGCAAAACCACCTTTTTTTTTTTTTCCCCTGAGATGTTTTTCCTCATCTACACTTCACAGCAATCCACAGCTTCCCAAAGAGCATCAGATGTCAGGAGCCTTCAGGAACTGCTGGTAGCTGCCTTCAGGTACTGATGCCTGTCTCCATCACAGACCCGCTCTGGCCCCTGTTCCCTCCCTCCTCTGCAGGCTGACTGAGGACAGGGGGAAAGGGCAGCTGTTGCCTCCAGCCAGGCTCAGCACAGAGTAACCCTCATCCACACAGATCCAACGTGCTGCCATCTACACCAGGGCACAGCCACCCCGTGTCCACCCCCAGCAGGGACAGCAGAGACTTCAGACATGTGCTGACCAGCAAAGAGGGATGCCTACCAGGAAACACCCAGGTGAAATGCAAAACCTCCCCCCACCTGGGTTTAATTCCAACCTTTGCAACGTCCTGCAGCCAACAGAAATAACCTAGGAATTGCTAAATTCTAGCATGGTACTACAGACTTCTCTGGAGCATGGAAATGAATTAAGCAGTCCCTCTTTCTCTTCCTTGCTGCAGCTCTCTAAGGATGTTCATGAGAATCTGCAAATGATTCAGACAGCAGCATTCACCAACAAGATCAGCTCTGCCAATTATTCCCATACTTATCTATTAAATTTCAGAAACCCGGGAGGCTGAGCCTGTCGCAGACTGGGAGATGAAATTAATTCACTGAGTAAGAAAAGTTTTTAGGAAACTCTTGCCACAGAGTTCTGGCTTGAACCCTCACTGGAGACAGACTGTGGGCTCCACCAGCAAGAGCAGAATCCTAGCAGACCTGTCTATTTTCCACAGCGGAGCACAGCACAATTAGCAGCATTAATGGACAGACTGTTCATTTAATTCAGTTTTTTGTTCCACAAATAAAGTCCTCTGTCTGTTTTTTATTTGGTTTCATAAATTAACCTCTTTCTTTTCTCATTAAGTAAACAATGAATGAAGGATTACTCTGTGGGAAAGATGCAAGTGCAAAGGGCAGCGGTTTTATACTGCTGCAGCTATTTCCTTTCATGCTTCCAAATAACTCTGCTCTAGAAGGCAGAAAATCATTGACGTCTAATCATTTATTTAGTAAGATACACTGTTTCCTTTTAGCTCAGGGAAACGTGTGGCTGGAAAGCTGTGCTGAAGGCTGGTCTGTTTGTGAAGGGCCCCCGGTGCAGCGCGGGGAAGGACAGACCACGGCCTGGCGCACTTTGCTGTTTGGATCTGAAGCTCCTGTCAGTCTCATCACAGGGTTTTCCATCTCCACTGCACCTCTGGTGCCAGGCAGTCACGCAGCTGAGGATCCCAGAGGGCTGGCTGAGCCACTCTGAGGTGGACATTTCCAGCAGACACTTCACTGCTGGCGTGTTTGCCTCGAGGGCTTCTTTGGTCTGACCGCCCCTTGCTTTCCCTGGTATGGGTGGTAAAACAGCCTCATGCTGGGATCTTGCTGAGAAAAGCTAAACTTTACAGCAATAAAACCATTTTTTTCCTTCATTTCTCCCCTTTTAAAGCATAAGAGCAGGCTGACAGAAATGGGAATTCGCCTCTGCTCAGTGCTGGTGGGACAACCTCAGAGCACAGTGAAGTACTGGAGCAAGAGCTGCGCAGGGCGGCTGTGGTCAGGGAGCTGCAGGACAGGACAGCTACAGAGAGTCTGAGGGAGCGGGGCTGCTCCACCCAAAATAAGACAAGGCTCCAGGGAGAGCTGGTTACAGGTCTGTAAGACCTTCCTGCAGGGTGTAAGAGGCTGAGTGGATCTCCTTCGGAGGGCTACAGGAACAGGGCAAGAGACAACAGACACAAGCTGAGCATAGAAAGATCCAGCTGGATAGTGAACAAAAAAAATCTACAAAAACTACAATGAGAGTAGTGAAGTGTTTGAGCAGATGAGCCAGAGAGGTTGTGAAATCTCCATCTGGGAGCAGCTGGCTTTTGTTGGACCAGACAACCACCAGCAGTCCTTTCCAGTGTGAATTATTACTCTGTGATGCTGTGGTCAGGTTTTGGAAACAAGGAAGGTTTCGACACTGCATGCACAAGCAGATCTGGCTCAGTCAAACCTAAAGGCAGTAGCCAAAGAACAGTTACCACCTCTGCCTTTTCAAAATCTCTCTCTTCAAAATGCAACAAACCTGAAGACGTTCACAGAATCTTATTCCTGTGAACTTACAACTGGCCACTGCTGAAGGCTCACTGTTACGGTCCTCATTACAGGGCACCTTTACGCCCCTGTTGCCAGCGGGGTCACAGCACGACACCCAAGTACACAACTTCTCTTTCCATCTCACCGTCAGGAAAGGCCCTGGCATGGCACAGACTGCACCCATGTGCACCTGTGGTGAACAGGGAACATGAGTGCAAGGAGCTCGTGCAGTCAAGGACTGAAGTAACAGAGCCACGGTGTGGGGACGTGACACCTCTGCTCTCACTTCAGGGCTGTATGCCCTCTGCTGCTGCAGCCTGCTCTGCCTGGAGCTGCCAACTGAGAGCACAGGCCAGTCTCACTGCTATGGACCCTGCTCCGTGCTCAGGATGAACTCTACTGCCCAGTCTGCTCCTGTGGTACAAGTGCAGGGCACCCTCCGACACCTCCAGTGGACAAAGGTTACTGGGAGAACATACTGGAGACCTCACAGACACACAGCCAAAGACAGAAACGTAACCAGTGTCCAAGCCACCCTTGTCACAGCACTGAGGATGAAGATCCATTTCCCATCAGTAGCCTCCTCAGTGAGGTTCCTCTAAGAGCAGCTCTGCTGTGCCATGGACCAGCACCACCATCGAGGGAGGCCATGGGACCCTGCGGGCAAACCACCTCTTTCTTAAGAAAGCCCCATTTCCCCAGAGGCCAGCACACAGAAAGGTATCTCATAAACCTTCTGCTTTCCAGGCTGGGCAACAGCTCTGTGCTACATTCCTCTCCAGATACAAAAAACTTTCTTCTTTAATTAGATTAAAGGAATTTTGGAATTTCGTTTCAGTAGGACAATTAACCAAGAGCACTGTATCCTACTACCCTCGTTCTCACTTCATCAATCTTTGTGTCACCCAGAAATTTTATCAGAAATAATTTTATATTTACTTCCATATCACTGCCAAAAATGATGAATAGCACGAGGGTTCTGACTGATCCCTGCAGAGTTACATTAAAAAATGTTCACATTCAGTAAAGATTCCCTATTGACAACTACTTTTTGAGCTCTGTCAGTTACCTTGTTCTTAATACATTTAAGATATGCTTCAGTAAAAGTATATAGTACTAATATTTTAATAATAATGTCATGTGGAATAAAATCAAACGCCTTAGAGAAGTTAAAGTATATTATATCTACACAGTTATCTTATCCCCCGAACTTGCAATCTTATCAGATAAATCAGGTTTGTTTGACAAGACATATTCTCCAAAAAAGAACGCTGAATGGCATTAATTATATTCCCTACCTTTAATTCTCTAAACCCTCTCTCAGTTTTATTCTTTTGCCTGGGTTTCATGTCAGGCTAAGCTGCTGGCAGTTACTCGGGATCTTCCTCTTGCACACTTTTGCTCATTGTGGATTTAGAAGAGGCTTAAGAAGTTAACAGAAACAGAGCAGAGATCAACTTCTTTTGGAATTTTTAACCAGAAGTTATCTATAGCCACTCATCAGAATGTGTTTAGGCACTACTCCACCGTGTTGCACAGACTGAACTGAGCGCTGTGACACAACACGTGGCTCGCCCTGCACTGCACCACACGCAGCAGGGTCAGAGCACGGACAGGGACTGACCAAGACTGACCAGCCAGACTGGCATGAGCTCGGTGGAAAATGGACAGTGCTCCAAGGAGTCTGAGCAGGAATGCTGTGCCGTGCTCCCAACCCTGCCCGGTCAGTCAACACAGTCTCAGCCAGGCTTACATTTCACACCAACACCAACCTACCCCACTGAAATCCTTCTGAATTCTTCCTGAGGAAGAAAATACTGCCATCAACTTGGGCAGGAATCTCCACCCTGCTCTAACAGATGGTGACCTTGCTGCAGCCTTGTGTGTTTTATCACCTCTCCCTTAGCAATAGCCATGCAATCTATGGGGCGTGAAGCCTTCAGTGCAATGGACACTGCCACACAACGCCCTGGTGACATCTTCAATGCAAGACACAGCTGAACCGTGAGCTTTGTACCACCCAACTGCACCAAATCCAGACCTGTGTCTTCAGGTCAGGTCCAAGCTGTTTCCAGTATGTCCAGCAGTGCCCAGCTGAGGACTGTGAGCAGCAATTTGAGTCTTCAAGCACAGCAGAGCTTTCTACTGAGTTGGGAAAGCAGGGCTGGAGCAGCACTTCCCTGAGAGCTGGACCGAGTCTGGGGCTAACCTCCCAGGAATTAATGGAACCTTAGCTAATAAGACATAAAACAATACACAGAATTTACCTACCACAATGTTGCATCTTCAAAAGGGACCTTACAGATCAATGCATTTTGCTGAAAAGCCCTCCTCTGGTAAAGGATAATTCATCTGACATTAGAATGTGGTGCTCCAGATAGCTGGGACACACAGCAGAGAGGGAGCTTTATAAATACCATCCAAGGCAATACAGAGCCTGTGTGTTTGCTCCAGTCAGTGCTGTTAAAATGGGAGAAAATTACGAATTTAAATAAAAGTGTTATAGCAGGAGGTACAGGAGCAGGTCAGTGAGAAGCACTAACCACGCTTATTCCACTTCACCCATTAACTATTTTTAATTTTTAAGCAAGTTATTAGCGCTACTATAATATTATAAATATTGTATTACTCATTCAAAAAGATTAAATGATCTCAAAAAAGGGAAGATATTCTTGTTGCTGCTTTAGTGGCTCTTTGTGATCAGCTACCTTCCACACTTCTCCAGGACATCACGGATGGTACTGGGTGCTCTGGATTCCTTTCCATCCTAAGGGACAGCAGAGATACCCAGCGTCCAGCAGATAACATCCTGCCCAGACCCCAGCTGCCATTCTTCCCAGTATGCAGCTTACAGCACATTCCCATTTGACTCCTCAGTCCAGGAGAGAAAAAAAGAAGGCAGAAAAAGAAAGTTGATCTAACCATGAGAAGGAAAGCCTTTCTCTGACCTATCCTGAAATGGAAACCCATAAGCAGCAAACCATTGTCTCTGTCAAAAGGAGTGGGACCCACACCTGCTGAATTTGGCTAAAGAGATGACAAGACACAAATCTCATAATTAAGAATGAATATGACAAGAGTTGTGCTCAGACTGGGACACAAACCACTTGTTCCCTGATCACATTTTCAACTGCGAGAAATGTTTTAGGAGAATCGGTGAATCACTCAATTAAAATCTTAATACATAGCATTTTGCTATGTATGTTTTGTTATTCAGGCTCCTGTCTGGTAAACATGATGTTAGTTTTTCATACTACCTACTCATTTCCCAACAAATAAACACACCAGCATTCGGAAAACATTCCTTCTTTTTAACTTCATCCATCCAATGCCTCACTTCCAGGTATTTCCTCTGCCACCCTGAACACTGCCATTTTAGAAACAGCACAGACAAAACCAACAGCTGTCACTGAACAAAGCTCCACCATCCCGGTGATGGAAGTTATCAATCTAGAGCTGAAGGACTTTAACAAAATGAGTAAGAAAGAATCCTCGCAAGGTGGAAGAACAAAGAGACAGAAGAGCAGCTTTTCAATCAAGAGCCACACACTGTATGCTTTAGGAAGTAACGAGTTCAACAGGCAGCTGATAAATAGCTTGCCACCAGACAGTGCATTTGAAATGACACATCAGTGCCACATCTCGGAGCCCAGAGCAAGCAGGAGGCACACTGCCCTCCCACAGGAGCTGCTGGAGTGTTCCCTGCCTGGCCACACAAACGTCCCTCCGGGCAGTCCCTGCTCCCCCAAGGTCACAGGCACATGGAGCCAGTCACCCCAGGACACAGGGGCAGGAAACAGCTCCACAGCAGCTTCGTGGGGCAGCAGAGGAACAACGCAGAGAAAGCAGGGCAATGCTGCTCGGCTTCGGGCAGATTTTTCTCAGTTTAAGGGGCTGAAAAATGTTTTTGCTTTAGGAGAATCGGTGCTTTCCCTGATAGCCCTTCTGTGTTTTTATACCCTGATTTGCAGTGGTGAAAGAACCTGATACAACAGCACCTGCACCAGCCCAGCCCTTTTTGCCTTCCTTGGCTCCCAGATCCTGCTTTCTCAACATCCCTCACACACGGCCAGATCCAGCAGAGCACACGTCCAAGTTCCAACCTGTAGAGAAGTTCATTAGTTTCAACAGGCCTATAAAAAGATTTAAAGTCAAGCACATTCGTAACTGCTTTCCTGAATCAGACCCTGAGCAAAAAGCTTGTCAACATAAATAAAGGCACCAGAGGCAGACCGTGAAAGATATCTGCGATTACACAGGTAGGATTCTGCGTGAGGTTTTCAGCAGGATTTAGTCCAACCATTATAAATGTGCAAGGATTTTAAATTCATCCTTGAGAACAAGATTGACACATCTTCTAAAGGAATCCAAATAGTGAACAAATGCATCCTGTAATAATAAAATTAAGGAGACACCATTAAGTCCTATTTGGCATTAAACTGTTGGCTTTGCACAACACTCAGCAGCAGAAAGATTCCTCCAAAGGCTTCTTAGGCTGCAGCCCAACAGTGCCTGGTTCACTGTGTGTGTGGCCAAGTGTCCTAATGCTGGTCAACCACAGGACAGGGAGCACAGCCAACGTGGAGGCCAGACCTGGCTGTGACAGCTGAGCCCAATTCAGGAACAAAAGAAACTACCAAAGAGAGAGAGAAGCCAGTGACACAGCGAGCATTTGCTGAGCTCCTGCAGCCCACGGTTTCATTTGTTACTACAGGTAAGGACCTTTCCAGAAAGGAGGGAGAGATTCTGCTGGCAGTATGGCTTTAAGAGCTGGATGGAGGGGAAGAGCAACACCAACAATGTGAACGAGCTCACGGCACCTGCTCCCAAACCAACGTGAGGTACTCGACCAAATTAATAATTCTAACAAAGCTGATGCCTTCGGGAGCTGGAACAGAAGTGAGACAGAGTTAAAAGAAACAAAGTGAGGATTTATTGAGGGGCCTTCAAAGCCCCAGTGCTACAGCCATGGCTCTGCCCAGATGTCTCCAAAATGGAAGCCAAAGAGGAGAGGGCCCATGGAGCTCTCTGGAAGGAGAGAGGACTCCTGAACGCTCAAGGCAATCAAATTAAGCGTGCAGAACAAATACTTGCCCTCTTAAAAGCATTAAAAAACCTGCAGAAGTAGCTGTCCTGCATTGTAGAGGTCATCAAAAGGGAAAAAAACCTTCCAGAGCTGGGAAATTGCTTTGCTGATAAAGCAGCAAGAAGGGTTGCAGAAAAAGGCACTCTCACAGTAATTCCACAAGAAGAGACTGATTTGTCAGAGTACACCCCAAAATATGATCAAGCAGACCACAAACTAGTTAAGTTTCTTGAAAGCTGAAATCACAGAGAGTGGATGGGCACAAAATGCATTTTCTCCAGCCCCACACAAGAGGCAGCCGCTGCGAGAGGCGGCGTGGGTGCCCTGTGCACGCTGTACTGGGCTCAAGGCACGGGTGGCAGGACACCCATCCATCCATCCATCCATCCATCCATCCATCCATCCATCCATCCATCCATCCATCCATCCATCCATCCATCCATCCATCCATCCATCCATCCATCCATCCATCCATCCATCCATCCATCCATCCATCCATCCATCCATCCATCCATCCATCCATCCATCCATCCATCCATCCATCCATCCATCCATCCATCCATCCATCCATCATCCATCCATCCAGCCATCCTCCTCCTCCTCAGGGAAGGTTGCTGGGTGACCAGCAAGCTTTCGGCGCGGCGCTGACGTCTGCACGCACGCGCCTCCTCCATCTCCCACAACTAACTTGATTTTGATAGATTAACACGAGATGAAAATCTACTGAGCTTCTCTCTCTCTCTCTCCCCGACACACAGGGTTCATTAAGATACAAAGGGAAATACAATAAAGCATTGGCTTGTAATGCATGCAGAAGACCACGCAAAGGACAATCCCTAATGATACCAGCTCTGAAGTGATCCCTTAACATCTATTTATTTAGTAAAAATCTCAGCAAAATAGTAATAATAAAACACAACACACGCCCAAACTGTGATTCTCTTGCATTCTTTTTTCCTTTCATCCTTCAGAAATGCTGTTTATTTTTTCACTGCTCCTTGTCACACGATGTTTTAAGGTGCTGTCCCTTCACCTGCTGGAGACACCACTGGGACACAGAAGTTTCCCCCAGTCCCATCCAGCCAGGCATTTATACCACTCTTATTAGCTTGGTATCCCAGTACCCTACTGAGCTGCATTATCATTAATTGTTTCTCAAGTGTTAGCCACAGGCTCAGCTTTACACAGTACAAAGCAAAGATGTGATCCCTGCCCCGAGGAGTTTTACATGCTAAACAGATGGTTAATGACAGCAGTGTAATGACAGCCTTTGGACTGGTAGGGGATAACAGTTATGGAACAGGGAATAAATTAGCTGGGATTCATGACAAACCACACTTGCTTTTCCTGGAGAAAATTTGGGGGAGATTGCTTTCCATGGTAACCTGGAAACGTGAACTGGCCATGAGATCCAAAAAATAATAACCTCAGTATTTTTTGCAAACGAGAAGCTTTACTTTAACAGAAATTTTTTACTGAAAATTTGATCAACCTTCTTTCACCAAACACACACAGGGTACTTTGTCAGAAAGACGAGAACTTCAACTAAAACAAAAAATTATCAGTGTTTAAAAGACAAAACACAAAATGTTTTACTGACCCCTGAGTTTAAAAATGTTCTCTTAAAATAAATACAAAGAGGCAAAAAGGAAAACAGCTGAGGAGCTGGATGGGAATCAGAGGTTAAGGTGTCAGGCCATGCCGAGGTTACAGTGACACACAAGGCTTTGGGCAGGCACAAATAAAGAGCTGGCACAACATGGAACTTTAAGGACACGAAACTCAGACCTGCAAGGCCAGTGAAGGAAGCTGATGAAGATGCCCCTCACACAGGCATTATTCATTTCTCCAAAAGCAGCATCACTGCAGTGCAAGCTACCCCACAAGGCTGCAGCTGTGCTGGGGGGACACGAACACCTGCACCCGGTGGGAACAGCCAGTGTCCCAAACCCCGTGGGACAGGGCTGGAGGCTCTGGAGAGCATCTCCCACTGCCGGCCTGCCAGCAGCGTGTTGAGCTCAACCAACTCACTGCAATTAACCAGGGCACTTGTTGTGCTCCTAACGCCTGCTTAGACAGGGCTCCAAGCAGCATTTCTGTGCTCCTCGCCAGCCCACGTTATTGCTTTCAATATCCATTTGAGGAGATGGACAGCTCAGAGACCACAAACCCACAGAGCCCAGCTCCTGCAGTGCCCCACGCTCAGTGCTGCACGTGGGTGGGACAGGCAAGGTCAGGGACGGCTTGAAATCCTCTGATGTGACAGAATTCAGCCTGTTGTGTGTTACTGATACACTGGTGTTAGTGTCCTCAGTGCTAGAGAGCTGTTCATCGTTTGGGTGGCACACTGCATGAAGTACAGGGTATTTCTCTATGATTTCTACAAGCCCGTTCTCAATTTTACAGTGTAAGCACATAAAATTATATTTTCTACCGTTTTGCAGTGTAATGAATGGTTGATTTTTTTATTTTCCTCTCAGCCTTATTGCGACCTGCTGGTATTGGGCAGGCTGGACCAAAGAGACTTCCCCACACACCAGTCCTTTCCTGCATTCTAGAAATGCATTTCCAGTTTTTGCTTGACAGTAACTCACCCTGAATTCCCCAGTAAACTTCACAGATCTTTAGATAAGACAGTAAAGTAGGAGCTGTGACTACAGAAACAGCTTCTCCTGGATGGTAGAAGATGTAGGCCCAGCTACCTTTCAGTTTCATTTCCCATTTACAGTCCTCCAAGTAATATTTGAGAAGGCTGTTAAAAGACACGGTTCCCTTTTCCTTTCCAACTCATGTATTTAAAATCTTGCAGCTCATTGAAAGCCACAACAACTCAAACACTTGTGCCATTTCTAAACAGGCTTGTATTATTTCTATGATGGCAGCTGAAAGTTTGCATGCAGGTAAAACACCTCCAAAAACAGTGTCACAAAAAATAAACCCTCAGCAATTACATGAAGACCAAGAAAGGTATAATCACCGGGCATTTAAATAAGGAGACAATAAATCTTCAGCCCAATAGGATAAATAACTTTGAAAGTCCCAGTAACTTCAATGCAAATTTAACTTAGAACAGCTCTGAGACAATCTAAAAACGAATTTGTGATCAGAATAATTGATAAGACTCTCGGGTCCTTACTTCTGTGTGCTCACATAATGGCAATTAAAGCTGAGCACCTTTGAATGGCCTCTAAACAAGCACATGGAAATCTAGGAAAACCTTTGAGTGGGGATTATGCATTAACCTAACGTTCATAATCATGCTCAGAAAGTTTCTCTTTGAAAGCTTGAAACAGACATGTTAATAATCTCAGGCAAATAAAAAACCTTAAGCTATTGCAAAAGGTAACTTTTGAATCAAGTATATAATAGGCAATAAAACTTCAAAGGATCCATCACTTGCTGCAATTAAAATGTCCAACACAGATTTTTAAATAGCTTTCTCATGTCTAAGGAAACTTTTTTCCTCCAAGTAAATAACTGAACTCAGGTGAGCATCAGATTTTTATTTTTAGGAATAAACACAGGCTTTCATCTGTGGCGCAGTGAAAAGAGCACAGCATCATAGTACAAACTGGCAATCAAAGCCATTTCCCCTTTGCCTAATTTTGTTCTTCAAGGGTTCAAAGTATCAATCCTCATCTTAAAAATCTTCAGGCATGAACAGTGCACATAAAACAACAAGCCACTTACCTGAGAGAGTAACAAGAAGACTCTAGGAAAAAATACTGCCCCCTCCCCAGTTTCCACACAAATAACTGGAAATCTTCCGTATTTTGGCAAAGAGAGGATGTCTCTCTACAGCATGATGACAGATTTGAGCCACAGACAGGAGTACACTCTAACAAGTGCTCCCTAGGTCGAGTAGGCAAGAAGTAGTAAGAGGCAAAAAAAAAAATAAATAAAATAAAGGGAAAGGACAGTCCTAAGTGCTGCATGGTTTTACAATGAATTGCCAAACAAAAAGCAAGCAGGCAACTCCCTGTCAGATTTGACAGCACACCTGAAGTCTTCGTCTCATCACCACAACTGCCAGCTACACAGTCCTAAGTGCTGCAGCCAAAATACACTGACTCTTATGGACCCAGGCAGGCAAAAATCCCCTTGTCTGACTGAAGTCTCCAAGCTGGAGAAGCAGAGGATGCATCCATGGGATGGGAATACCTTGTGACTGCCTTATCCTGTGACTGGGAACAACAGCAGCATGAGGGCTGGAGGAGCAGGCTGGGAACACACACAAAACCTCTCTGACAGATGCTGCTTTCACAGTACACAAAGAAATCACAGCAGAGCAGATGAACTAGTGGGAATTTTGTAATGAAATCAAACTACATAAAATAGAAACTTCATGGTATTTATGTCAGGAAGTCACCTACATCAGCCTAAAGGACTTAGTGAAGAGTGGTCCTACTAACAGCTGAACTAGCTTGAAGTCTTACACCCAAATAACACAGTTTAGGACTAAACAGTTCCAAAAACCTGTTCTTCTGTAGCACAAATCTGAAGAACTGAAGGAAAATAAGGAGTCCCAAACACCATATCCAAAATCACTTCAGCTTATTTGATGCCTTTAAATTTTATAGGAAACAAAAAAAAACAAGCTTATTTTCAAATCACTTTGCACTTAGTAAACTCTAAGTATGATAGTATCCTTTATCTTCAGACAAGGTCAACTTTATCCCTTGTAACCTGATCAAAAATTAAACAGAATCAAACTGATGTTCTTGTTTTTTAAAGACTAAAATCTGAGCGCGACCATTTCCTTTCTTTCATTAGGAAAAGAATTCATGCATGGGACACAGGATGAAAACATAAAAATGCTTAGATTTGGGGAAAAAACAAGAGACAAAACCAAGGCAACAGGAGCAATCAAGAGAACAAAAATTAGAGAACTGCATTCCTGTGGCCTGACAGTCTTCTACAGATTATCTAACAGAGCTGATGAGGCCAACCTACTACAGATGATCTCAGCATCTTCAAAAGTCATTGGCATCCTTCATTAGGACCAGAATTTCATCCCAGTCTCTGATAATCACCATCTTCTTTACAGATGGCTTGAACCGAGGTTAAAGTTGTTACCCTATCTCCACAAATGCTACTTTAGCCAGAAAAAAATCCACAGACAAATAAAACCTGAAAGCAAAACCTGCCACGGCCAGGCACAGCAGTTCACAAACGTGCTCCTTTCCCTTTCTTCTGAGCGGAGCAATGCTTGTGAGTGATGGCAGCCCCTCACCTGGACACACCTGGAGCATTAGGATCCCCACCTGCTCTTCGTGAAACCCAAAAATATGCTACAGATGTTGGGATAAAAAGCAACTGCCCAATCTTTTTCCTTTACTATTGAGAATAATGTCAGCGTCCTTCTCACAAAACCAAAAAACCTCAAAGCCCTCACGCTACAGCTTTGTTAAAGGACCACGTTTAAAACCTGAGGACTCTGCGTAGTTTGAAGGTGCACGGCAAACACATCAGGTGTAAATGCAGACCATGCTTTATGTCAGCATATACACTATGTCAACAGATACACACCAGCTGAAGAACTGATAGAAACATATGTTTAAATCTCTGAAGAGAGAGACCTAGACCAAAACAGAACTGCAGGAGAAGCTGTTCCCTCTCCGAAATGGCACTGTGTAGGAAGAAAATGCTTTTTGCTATGTTAAAACATCTCCACATTCTTCCTTCTTGTTTTTCTTATACTTTCAAAACAAAACTTCTGTACAGAAGGGTGCAGGCAGAACTTAATACGTTAAAACATAAAGAGTTTTCACCTCAGTAGCAGCAGCAGATCAGTCAGTGTACGGTGGCACTGAGCTTGCAAAACTTGTTCAGATGAGCTCCTGGCCACGTGCACCAGCAGTTTGCCAGAGAAAGGCTCCTGAAGCCTCTTCCAGCCATTCAAGCAACAAAAGCACACCCCTCTACACACAATCATCACAGCCTGGCTTATCAAAGCACTTCACAAGTCTTACTGCTCAGCAGCCTTATTTTTTAGCAATTATTGTCCTGACGAGTAACCCTCGGGCAGTGTCCAAGAATCAGGGGAGTTTCTGCCTGGAGCTCTCCTCCTGATAAAGGAAGCAATAAAACCCGTGTGTGAGCGTGTACAGAAACCACCCAACACACCTGCCTTGCAGCTGTGCCTGAAGAGGTCACAGGGTGAAAAAGCAGCCCATCTGGGAGCTGCCTCTCGGCTTTCTCAGACTAAGGGATGCACCGTGCAGAACTGAGAGAGGCAGCAGCCCCTGTCCCAGTGCATCAGCTGGCTCTCCCTGACAGAGAGCTGGCTCTGAAGGACTTTTAGTAGAAGAACCAATGCTGAGCTTTAGCTTTGGTGCAGTGACTGGTGAAATTCGAGGGCCTCTGAATACAGGGCTGCAAAAGCTGCTAACTAGATACTAACTTGGCACTAACCAGGAGATACAAAATCCTACCACGGTCCATGCCGACAACTAGACCCCTGTTTGGCCCCAGATTAATGAATACAACACTTGACAAGAGCAATTGGAGATTAATGGCCTGGAACTGCCTGGCTACCTTGCACTCTACAGGGTCAAGTACATTAATGTCAGTAGAGAAACAGTTTGTCTCCACCCAATGCCGGTATTACAGAGACCCATGAACCTGGAGATACGAGGGCCAAGCTCTCGGTGCCACTTTCTGTCACTGAGGTGCTGGTTCTCACGAGGAAGAGTCCTCAGGCAGGGGGGGTTTAGCAGCACGGCCATCCTGAGGTGCCACTCTGCAGGACTGTGACTGAGGCAGGAGCTCCAGGGCAGCAAGGGCAGCAGATGTGGGAGCAGGGCACTGTGCTCCACCAGGGTTGCCATGGAGGCAGCCCAAGGCCCAATTTACCCCAGGCAGTGCCCTGACCCCATCTGTTCTCTGCTTGGCACATTCTCGTACAGGAGAGAAATGCAGCCAAAATCTTACATTGTTCTTGGTCACTGCATTTAACTGCAAAAATCACTGCTCTAGCATTGGCAGAAATATGCACTTTGCTCTGCTTTCCAAACCAAGGGTATTTCCAGGGGGCTCAGGACCTGACTCCTGAGCAGAGGCCAGGCTCACTGGAGCACCTGTGCTCATCTCCAAATAACTGATGAGCTCGGGCCATGCATCTGCCACACTGCAACTAAAGGGAGTTCTCAAATCCGGACACACGTCTGCCCATACAGAGAGCCCAGCTCTGCCTTAATTACAGTTAGATCATTTAGCCCCTTTATCTAGGAGGAAAAACAAACCACGGATAATCTGGAGATTAAACTAGAACCACTCTTCCTGAGAAATTGCTTTCTAGAATGCATAGTGAAGAAAAAAAAAGTGTGTAACTTATCCAGCTCCCAAGGGAAAAATGAATATGCCTTAAAGTGTCCAGGAGAAGTGCTGAGTAAAATTTTAAGCACAAGATGCTGAGCTTTCTTCAAACCCCTTCAGAGGAACCTTTGCCCTGCCTCCTGGAGGCAGCAGAAATTATGTTTGTGAGACCATTGTTCATATGCATAGTATGTGTGCAGGCAAGAGCATAATAATCCTGGAAACAGTTGCATTACCCTGTGCTAACCCTTTGAACAACACAAGAGTTTAAATCATCTGTGAATCCTCTCTTTGACCCCGTGTTCCTCAGTTTCTCAATTATAAGCATGCAAAGAAAGGCCAGAAGGCAGGGAGGGTGAAGGATGACCCTGTGGTGTCTCACAGGGCTGGCACCTTCATGGTGCAGGAGCCAGGGCCAGAACATCCTTCACACTCAGCACGTGCTTGAGCAGTGTGTTTTGGCCACAGAGCTCACACACCTTCCCCAGGTGTTCTGGCTCTTGGAGAGGGGATGCTCAGCATCCCACCGACTCCTCTCCAGCCCCAGGGCTTCCCACAGGGCCAGCACCACAACTCTGCTGCAGTGGCCAGAGCTCCCCACAAACTCTGGTTCCTCCCCTCCTTGCTGTCTCCACCAGCACTGAAGAGCACCTGACAGAGATGACCGACAGACACGTGCTGTAGGTATGAGCCCCTAAAACACGGCTACAGAGTGCACTGGAGCAAACATCCTAGAGTGCATCCGAGGAACATACAGGAGATACAAAGTGGCAGCCTATAAATGCACCTTCTGACAAGTTTTACCTTGCGGTCTCCTCAGCTAACAGTGCTTTAAATAAAAGCGTTTTTTTGACAAAAAGCCTTCAGCTCAGCTCTAAGAGCAGTGGACCTTCGGCCATGAGGCGGCCATGAAGTAAAGGGGGCATTTCTGTACCCAGTATCACTCTTCCTCCCCTCTGAATCCTCACCTGATTTCACATCCCACCCCATGGCAGAGCTCCTTGGGGCAGAAACCCTTCTCTGTGTCTACAGGATGCACACAGCAGCCAGCCCCGAGCCTCACAGCGCTATCCTATCATTGCAATCCCACCACTGCTGCAGCTAGGTTCACTGTGGCTGTGACACTCCTAAGTGCAAAATCAACTCTGTCTATCAGAGAGGAAAAAGACCAAAACAAAACCCTGAGCACATTAGTCACTGTTAACTGTTCTTTCCAGAAACATACGATTGAATCAATTTCACGTATTTCCTGGCAGGGAGATTTTGTGGTGGCTCATAGCTAAGATCAGCAAGAAATCCTTTGAAATACACACACATACACATTAAAACTTGAGTATTTTACCTTTCCCCTCAAAAGCAATTGCTGCTGTCAAGTACACCCTTCTCTTACAGCCACATGTTCTGTTTAAGAATACTTAATCAGAAAAACATTCAGAGGTATTTAATCAGGTTTTTCTTTTCTCTTTAATGACCTAATGTTTTGGTTTGCAACTGCTGCCAACTCACGCTGGGTAGAAATTTAGTACTGTCAGCATTTAATTATTATTTTAACACAGATTTCTCTACCTTCCTACAGTGAAGAAATAGCTCGAAAAAATGCCGCTACGAGCAGTTTTTTAAGCCATTAGACACCATCCTTGTTATTTAGCCTCACTGGAAATTAGCATCCAAGGACACCAGGATGCTCCTGTGCCATCCCCTGCTAGGGCAGATGCTCCCCAGTCTGCAGGGGATGCTGCTCCACAGCCAACCAGAGGGACAGTGTCCAAGGGACAGCCTGCAGGGACTGCAAATACCCCACCGCAGGGCCTCACCCATCTGCGATACAGCTCACCAGAAGATGCACCAGAGAGCTGGAACACAGAGCACCTGGCTGGTGCTGTATCTGGGGCCATAAATAACAAATCACATTGTTTCTTTTTCTGAGCTTAAAATCCATTTTCCTAATTTTTCCTTTCTCTGTCTGAAACTAATAAATTTAATTCTATAGCCCGCAACAGGCTATGGGGGAAATACACGTGTTGGTCTGCTGCAGACTGCAAGACAGGTTTGTTTCATTCACACAGCGGGGGAAAAAAGACTCAAAAAACCTGGTTCTATGAATTCCAAAAGAAATAAAGAGCTGAGCTCACGGTAAGCTCCCAGCACCATGCAAGTGTTGGACTGCGTGATGTTTTGCAGACAGGACAGGTGCATGGAGAGTTCCCTTCCCACTCCCAGCCAGGCTGAATTCCTGAATTCCTGCAGGTGAATTCCTGCTCCCTGTTCTCCTGAAAAACACTGGAGAAATGAGTCTGCAGCACAGCAGGGCTTGTGACAGCGAGTGTTAAATGGTGCAAAGAAGGAAGGGCTTTGAGGACACACACAGATAACTCCATCTTCCAGGGTGGATGGAATAGTCAGCCACACGCTTATTAAAACAAGCATTAGTCTGTGACAGCAATCTAAGGAAACACTAAGAGGTTTGTCACCCAAGGTAAAAAAAAATAGAGGCCAAAACCAGATGCTATTGCTGGACCTGTGTCTATAAAAACCACATTTAACCTCAGCAGAGGATCCAGCTACACAGGTGACTCTTTATTTGAGAAACACAAGCACCCTGTTTGGTGTATGCTGACCTCCTCACACAGCCACACTCCTATTTAAAACAGAAACATCTCTATGGAGAAAGACAAGAACACAGGCTAGCAACAGGGAGGTAACAAATTTCTGCAACAGGGAGGTAAAAAAATTCATTTCTCTGATGGCAAAGCAGGCTCTCTTACACAGCTGGCAGGAATGAAGCACTGCTCTTCTCTACCTGAAAAGACGAAGTTGAGGATATGGGATTTTAAATCCAGATGGTGACCATCAATGGAACTTAACTGTGATGAATAAAGAGGCAGCTATTTCATCTGCTTAACATTAACTCTTCCCAGAGTGCATTTTGTAAGTCACATGCAGAGAGCAAAGGGCATTTGCTTAAGAAGCCACATACAAACCAAATTTCTGCAGGCAAGAGAAAGGGAAATAGCCTTGGTCACTGAGAGTATTTGAATGTCACTCTGTTAGGCTGTGCATTGCATTTGACAGAGCCAGCAAAGGAAATGAGAAATGATAACTGATAGTGCCCTGATTAGATCAGCCACCTTGGGAAAGGTGCTGAAGCAGAGATATTTCACTAAAATAAGGAGAATCCTGGGAATAGATTTCTGTCAAGTGATCGCAAAGGAGATATGGCCAGAATTAGAAATGGATTTTGCAGGCAGATAAAACGTAATAGATAGAAAGCAGCTCAAAATGATATATGGTGAAGGCCTATAGAGCAACTATAAAGTTTGTTCGCAGATATTTAACATATAGAGATCCTAGAAAGACTTAACTTCAAAATACACTTGCTGTGTTATTAACTTTAATGTGCAGACATAAAACAACGTTGTATTAAAGTCCTCTAGCAAGAAAAGGAAGCTGCCTTCTCCCCAGCTATCCACCTCTGACTTCAACGGAGTTGCATTATTTTATACCACAAGACAGAAGTAGAACAGGAATATCTTCTTGTGTTTCTGACTGACAGAGATACATGAAAATGTAGATTTCATTATCTTAAAGGAAATAGCTTTATTAATAATGCATAACTTAAGGCAGTGGTAATTAACATACTGTAATAAACCCCTTATATGCATTTCTATGGCTTAACCGTGGTTCCTTCTTCTGAAGTGCGTAGACAAAGCAGTTCTTTAGACTGATACGTGGGCATTTTAGGGGAGTTAGCTTTGCTAGCTATTCAAAAATGTTTTCAGTGATCCTGCTGTCCACATCTGTCTGTCTGTTTCCTCCTTAAAAGGTTTAGCCAACCAAATATAAAGACAACTGTTCCTGCAGTTCTGTCTAGCATGGTGGCCAGGACAGAAACCAGTGACAGTAACTCGGGGAAAGGCTGGGCTCAGGCATTACACACCAGAGCTCCCCACAACAAGACAAGTGTGCTGACAGCCCATCTTCACTTTGTCCTGTAGTGTCTCAAGACTTTGAGATCGGTCCATGGGCTTGAGAGACTGCAGGTCAATACAAATACAATGCTCCCAGTCTGGCCTTCTGTTCCTTGCTCCATCAGCCAGTAAAATGCTGAATTTTGGGCAAACAAATAATGCATTGTGTGTTGTTCAGAACAAAATAAAGATATCACAGTTACAACAACAACAATCTGTGTTGCAGCACACCTGTGTACTACGAGATCTTCTCATCCACTGTCTCCAAGAGCCATATGTGCATCATTCACACTGCAGAATGGCAACAGTCACATAAATCACCTTTGGTATCAATGCAAGATGCACTCGACAGAGCAAAAACATCTGAGGAACAGCCAAATACCAACATTTACCTACCACTGGGATACAAGTTAGTGATAACCATTATCATCATCACTGCATCAGCGATGGCAACGGAGCATCAAATTCTGCATCCATAAAACCACTGCCACTGCATCTCTAGGGAGCTCCCCCAAATATACAACGGTGAGTTGAAATATAAAACTAAGTGATCAAATGCCAAACTGTCTGCATCAAAGCAGAGCTCTGTTTCGGAAATAAACCCATCTCTTTCCAATAGCCCAAGAGCTGAATTCTGCTGCCTTCATCATCGTTGTTTTGAATGAGTGAAAGGTGGGAGGGAAGTTTCTGTCAACATTAATCAATATTTAGGTGGTTTCCTGCCCATTCATTCATGTGCTAAAAGTGTTTGTGACAGTAAGAAATCCACTGAATGTAAGCAGGCCAGTAGCAGCTGCTTGAGAAATGCCAGTAATACTGTGCATACCTTCCAAATTTCCCCAATGTCCCTAAGTTATTAGCGGGTGACAGGAGCTTAAATAAAGCATGTGAAACATGAAAGCGGGACAAATAATTATATTGGTATGGAGACTTCTACACTGGAGCAATTTTTGCTCCAAATACCTTATATCAACTAAGTTTTTGGGGTCAGAAAGCAAATTGTTTTTCCATGTCTTTGAGAGAGCAGGGTGCTTGGAATCCCTGCTGCTCTGTGGTCCCAGCTTGGATCCCCACAGCACGAGCAGTAGCTAACAGTAGCAAGGGAGACTGTGCACAAACTCAGAATTAAAATTACTACCAAAAAATTCTGCTCCAGATTTCAAAGCATTTACTGAACTGCCTACATCACATCGTGATCAGGCATCCTCGTTTGAGCAGAGAGCAAAAAAGCAAGATGGGAGGAAGCCTGGATCAAACAAACCAAATGCAGACCACACAGGGAGTGGGCAGAGTCCAGGGGTTTGGGACATAACCCTCAGAGGGAGAAAGGGCAAGTGGGCAAGACTAATACCATTCTCAACATCAGCATAGCAAAGGCTGTTTCATGCAGCTCTTTGAGGAAAGGTAACACTGCTTTCCTGGTAAAAAAAAGCCTTTTCCACTAGCATTGTAAAATTACACCTTTAAAAAGGGGCTTGGGGATTACATACTCGTGCCTGGCCCTCTCATCTGCTCCACTCCTTCACTGGAACAGGCACAAAGCACCAGGCACCCTGATGCTGCAGCCACAGTCCCTAATCAGCCTGGGTGACAGCTGAGGGCGCAGGGCCTCCTCGTCAGCCCTAGGAACCGCAGCAGGAGCACACGCCATCCTGCACCTCCTGGCAACTGCTCTGCAACAGGAGCTGGCCCTCGGACTGCCAGCCCAGACAGGCACTGCGACAGGGGAACTGCTGCTCGCTGGGAGAACCCCCGAGTGCAAGGCTGCACATCTGTTACTGTGCCTCCGAGCGCGCCACATCTTTCCTTGCTTTCCCAGGAGTCATCTCTCAACCATTTTGGCTTCAGGATGCTCGGCCTTTTTTCTCAAACTGCTGCAATGGCAGCTTTCCATACGACTAGGAAACAAAGAAATCATTCCACCTGGAAAACCAGGATGTTTTCTGTTTCTAAAGACACTGACTTTTCCAGCCAGGATGGCTGCCTTGGACGTGCTGGTCTGGGAGATCACCAGAGTCACCAACAGGGAATGGGGATTTCCTCACCTGTCACAAACAGTACCCTGGCTTAGCAAAAACAAAGGATTTTTAAAACACACTTCACTTTTCACGATTTGTGCTGGATTGTTCAGGGTCTTCTTTGTTTTAGTTCAATTAGGTCAGTTTAATTTCCAGTCAGGCTGGTTGCAGTTCTGCACTGGGCCCCAGGACTGTGAATGGCTTATAGCTGCTCCAGTAATGAGATGGCTCGTGAACAAGGGTGACCATCCTAATAGATATGCCTCATTTCTACATTTTTCCTTTTTTCCTATATTTTAATCTCATTTTTCCCCACATTTTACCGCATTTCTTCCTAATCTGCCTTTTCTTCCTCCTTGCACAAAGCTACTACGTCCTGAGTGAAATCTCCTGCTCAGCCACGACACAAACTGAAGCTGCAACGTTTCTCTCAGACCTTCTCCTCCCAAGGCAGCCCTGCCCTTGCCAGACCCGGCAGATCTGCAGGAGCCCATGTGCTGCCTGCCCTGCTTCCCCACACCCACAGGCGGCTCAGCACTGCACCAGGGGTCTGATATCTGGGGTGCAGCTACAGCGCCGCCGTCTTTAATCTCATTCACTCTGACACCAGGTCCTACTGTGCCCATGTGAGATGTACTTTCTGCCACTGACTGTCCTCTCCAGCCAAGCCCATCTCTCAGCCTGCCTTGCTGGCATCTCTTGCTGGGCATCTCGTCATCAAATCAAACCCAATACAGCTGTAATGGACCTTGTGCTCTCCCTTTGCCCAGCCTCTCTGTTCTGAACAAACCTCCCCGCTCCGTGCTGCCCAGACCTGTGACTCCAGTTCCACCACTCTGCACAGCCTCGCTGTTCCTGGAATAGCTGACACACCATCAGGAGGTGTGAGCCACTGTAATTCCACTAACTCAAATGGCATTATACCCGTTTACAACAGATGAGTTCCTGTCCTGGTGCCTCTCAAAGCAAATATATTCTGTTTGACAAGTAAAAACCTTCAGCCAGTTCCCTCAACATCTCCCGTATTTATTACTGCGATCTCTTGCCCTCTGGACTCCCAACAGCCACATTCTTTTCAAAGCATGACTCCTCCTGAAATTCTTTCATGTCCCTTAGCTCTGCACTGCTCCCAATCCAGAACATTCCCTTCCACTTTCCAGCCTTGGACATCTACCCACTGCCCACTCCTCAGCCAGTACTTGGCTTCTTAAGCCTTCTGAATATACCTGACATAATCTGGCGTGATAACAATATTTAATGAACAAATAATTCACTAATTCACAGATTTATTTTATGATAAAATCGAGGAAAAAAATAATTAAAAAAAAAATAATTAAAAAAAAAATAATTTAAAAAAAGGGAAGGAGAGGCACCATGAAAGCCGAACACTGATTTCAAATTCAGACACAATTAAAGAGCACATGGTGGGCACATCTACAAATGTATGCACTGAATCACCAAGATTACATGAAGTGCTACATGTTATTTGTGCCCCCTAACACCAAGCACCGTGCTGCCCCAGGTGAGCTGAAAGTTTCACAATCACTTTAACACCAGTAAAAATCTCTGCTTAAGCCAGCCATGCCACAGTGTAAAATGATGCAATGGATACCACAGCAGCACCCAGCATCTTCACACTCTCTGGAGCACACGGTGAAGTTTTACAATGGCTGGAGACTTGGCTTTTAGCGGATCTGACCTAACCACTGCAGCTATCTTTGTAGAAATGGTTGCAGTTTATTTAAAAAAAAAATAAAAAAAGAGAAAAAAACACCAAAAAACACCTTACATATTTTGTTCAGATTAGAATCTATTAAAAAAAGTAAAAGCGCTTTCTAAAAAGTAGAATAGCATCTACATTTAGGGTTTTCCACACCTGGAGGGCTGCAAGAACATGGGGCAAGATCAGGTCTTTAATGAGAGTACTAAGGACTTCACCATAGGCACCATACCAAAATGATAAAATGTTAATGAAGTGAAAGTATATCAGTGAATTATTAAAATTTCACTCCTCTCTGCAAAGCACAGAGTAAGAAAAACACAGTGAAGATAATGATAAAAATAGGATCAAAACATTTGGATCCCTTCACCACCTCCAACATAAAAGCTTTACAAAATCTGGTGTTAAAATTAACATATTAATTGAGTAGCTTCTACAAATGATCTACTGTAAAACCAAGTCCAAAACAAGTTGGAGTAGGGGGTAAAATGAGACATAATTCAGTGAAATCTAGATGGTCAGACCTACAGCTTCCTCCCACAACCTCTCTAATGCCTCTGCTTCTCTCCACAGCAATGAAATTGTCCACGGGAAGATCCCACTGAGGGAAGTAACAGTGAGCAGGGCTCTCCATGGATGGGCTGGGGAGCTCATGTCTGTTCGCTACACCACAAGTTTTTTCCAGGGAAAAGTTCGGCCTCAGTGTGAAGCCAAAAAGACAAACCAGAAAGCAGCTCTGCAGTGGAGTCCTGCAGAGGTGCCAGGGGTGGACAGAGGAGCCTTGGTGAGCCTGGGACCGAGCCAGGGCCACAGGAGACGTGAGGACACTGCTTCCAGCAGAGCGGGCAGAGCTCTGGCAGAGAACTGCACCGAACAGAACAAGGGCTGTGCCACACAGCGTTAAGAAGCAATTTCCAACAAAGCTGCCATTCTGAAATACGCTTTCAGGGTCCAGCTTGGATTGCCTTGTACATGAAGCCCAGGCTGTCGGGAAGTCGGGAGTGTTCTCCTTGCAACCAAAGTAAACATGGACAGACACGGTGAGCGGGCTCCATCAGCAAGCTGGTGGCAGGTAAGCAGTTTGCCACTGGGATCCCACTAGGGAATCTCACACTTTGCCTGAGCAAACAGCTCCGTGCAGGGTCCCACCACAACTCAGAGCGTGGGAGGTGGGCAAAGGAAGAAACTGGTGTAGGCCAAATGCACCCCACTCCTGGAGTAATCTGGCCTGTCTTTATTTGGCTTTAATCTATTTTCAATAAAAGGTAAAACATTCGGTGTCAGAAATTTTCATTGTATCAGGTAACATTGATATAAATTCCTGCTAATGTAGCAAAAAAATCCCAGTGTCAAACTGAGGACTTAGATCTGGATCTTTCCATTCAGCAGCACCAACCAAGCCTGATCAGAGGTCAAGCCTTGCCATCTGTCTGTCCTGCAGCCAGTGTGGACACAGAAAACCATCTCCAGCAGAGACTCTTGGACTGCAGACAGGAGAAATAAAAGAGCAACAAAATACTGTCCAACACGGTAAGTAGAAGCTTTGCCTCCAGTAGACTTAGCCCGCCTGATTTTCACAGACATTATGGAATAGATGCACTTTACAGAGAGTTTTCTAAGAGCATAATGCATCCCTCAAAATGCCCCTCCCCGAGAGTGGTGGGGAGGAAGTGATCCCCAGCAAGCAAGAGGCCACCAGCAGCTGGGCTGATGTGAGGGTGGTCCCACAGACCCCACCTGCAGGCTGTGGGGAGTTCCAGCCATTCCCCAGGGCAGGGCCATCCCATTGCTCCCTGTCCATCCCCAAGGGAACAAAAGGGACACAGGGAGCCTCGCTCCTCTCTGGGCCACGCTGACACCCAAGGTGTCACCTCTGGCCAGACAACCAGCTTCAGTTCAGAACAGCTAGAAATCTCAAGGATGCCAAAGGCACCTGAAGTCTTACAGCGAGTTTAGGGAGAGCTTGAGCTGCTCTCATGCTTGGCAGTTCAACCAGAGGCATTTCAAATGGAGCAGAATTTCCAAAACCCCAGGAGAGAATCACTTCCCAAAAAGTGCCCTGCCTTGCAGAGCTTCAGGCTGATTTCCCAGAATCAGCTGATCACTTCTGAAAATACATGGCCGTAATTTTACACTTAACTGAAACACTGCTCTGTTGGAGTCCTTTTTTTTTTTCCTTTTTTTTTTTGTCATTATTTTGTTACAATTTTACTTTGGCTTGGTCATGAGAGAAGCTAAGAGGGCAAATGCAGTTTCATTACAAATATGTCAAAATCGTGACCAAAGTCACACTGCATTGTGTTCCATCTGAAGTCATGAACTGGTGAATTCCAGCATCAACCACAACAGTTTAGGCTTCCAGACAGCCCTGGTAGCTTCCCCTGCCAGGAACAGCTCCTAACACCAGGGCATCTCCTCCAAGTAAAAACCCCCACTTGAACCTATGCAGCATGCCAGGCAGCTTCTCACAAGTCTATATAACTTTTCCGTGTTTCCCCCTCAGAACCCTCTGCAAAGCTTAACACCGTGAAAACCCTGTTGTGAGCTGACACCAGAGAAATGTTTATTTCCCTGAGCCTCCCCGCTTATGAGAACACGCAGACCTAAACCACAGCCCTCACCTTTGCTCTGGACCTTCATCCAAAGCCGTGTCTAATCTTACAAGCCTCCAGCCTGGCATCCCAGCCACGCTGGGCAGAGACCAGAAAACGACTGGCATTTTCTGGAGCCACTGCTTACATTCTCACCCCCAGCCCCACATGCCAAACACACTCACACTGCGCTGGTGCATTAGCATGAGCACGCCTGGGAAACGCAAACATATTTTCAAAGTTTTAATCCATTAGCAATCGCTAATTAAGGGGCAATTAATTTGACTCCCAGCTCTCTTCCTAATTTGCCTTGCAAGTTTGTGCAGTCCATGTGAAATGCTAAGTTTCAGCTTCCTATGCTCCCACAACTTCTGTGGATATTAAAACATTAATTTCTGTAAAGTGATTTATGATCCATGATGAAAGGCAGTTCACAACTGTAAGAACTGCTCCTATTAGTAAAATAACTGGTGCATTTTTTGATCTTTCATTTTAATGGGGGAAGGAAAAAAAAAAAAACCCTAGCTGCTGAGTATCAGCAATGAGGCTGAAAAGGTAAAAATTGCAAATTGGACACATCTGAAAACACAGCCCAGAGAGGCCGGTGGGGTGTTTCCTTATAACAGCAACGAAATGACAGGACAACACAAGCGTTTAACTTCTTGCATTCCCTTGGGAATGCCTGACATCACAAAACTTTCACAAACTAAAATCATTAGAGATAAATAAAGCAGCACAGCCACGGAGGGTGACGAAGGGTCAGCCTGGAAGATCCCTAATCCAGCTCATTTCCTTCCATGTGTAGAAACAAGTAACCGACACGTTTCCTGCCCGCGAACCTTCCTGCCGATAAGGCTGCTCCCAACAACAGGAAATTCGCCTCCAGAAGCACAAGCACACTTTCTCTACCGAGCCAAACTTTCTCCACCTGAACCCCACAGCAATTAAAACCAGCATTTGTGTCATCAGAAGGGAGCTGGATGAAACAACTGCCTGACTCCCCAGGCCTCTCCCCAGCACAGGGAGGGGGTTCCACCTCCTGCACCCTGGTGCCAGCCCAGCTGCCAGCAGAGACTGCTCCATCAGAAGCAGGCACTGCTGCCTCTGGTTCTACCATCCCTTCAGCCTGCTCTGCCTAAAACCACGTTTTAAAGTCAGGCCTTGGAGTTTTTGGACAATAAGATCCAAGGGTGTGGGTAAAGAGGTTACTGATCACCTCAGTCCCCTGCAAGATTTACCCCCTGATCTGCAAGACCTGATCACCAGTCTCTGGTTCTCTTAACAAGTAATAACACAAAAAGTGCAATATGCAAGCAACCTAGTCATTAAAGGTTTGAAAGTGATGATTTATACAGCGGGTGAAGCACTAAAGTGCTTCCTTTCTCAGCTTGGTCACTACAAAATGAAGATTAAAGAAAGCAACAAAAGGAAATGTTTTGGAGAAAATGCAGTGATTAAAAAAAGGCATCTCTCTATCACAAACATCTGAAATCAACGGGAGCTGCCCAAGAAAATAAGCAAAAACATTAACACCTTTCTTGTGAGTTTGCTGTGAAATAGCTCTCTCCTGCTTCAAAAGCAAAATAGCTCTCTCCTTTCACACGCAATAAACTTTCAATAGTCCAGCAAAGTAAAACTTCAATTTACGACAATAATAGTCTGATTTTCTCATGCTGCATTCAGCAGCAATGAAGTATATTTTATTCTCATATCTGTGCTTTTCTCCTCATTGCATGCTATAACAGAACTGTGTTTTCTTTTTTCCTTAAAAGCATTGCAAAGGGCATCCCAGAGTCATCTGCCACCTTTTTTTTTTTTTAATAGGTGAGGCAAATCTGTGAAACGGCCTTAATATGCAAGTCCAAATCATTACATTTTAATATAACATTATAATACAAAGGAACAGAGGGAGATCAATCCCAACTTTATTTCCCAGGTCCATAGATGCCCGTGGAAAGAAACATAGCCTGATCATTCTGTTATAAAAAAGTCATCCCTTGTTACTTATGCCTTTTAAGCCCTCCGATCCTTCTGCTTCGAGCCTTTTCTGGGGTTCTCCAGCAGCAGGCCGGGCTGCAGCAGGACACCAGCGGGCACGGGGCAGGTGGCTGCATCTTCTCAACTCCTCCTGGGATGGAAAGCGTGGGACAACGTCCAGGGAGGAGAGAGGGAGGCGGCGGTGCAGGGTTTTATTGTAAAATGACCTTGATTTGACAGGCATGTTCTCGGGTTTCAACAGATGCTGTGGGAAAGGCAACAGCAGCCAAGGCGGTCTGCAGGCATTTCTGATGATATGCAGACTTTTTTTCTTCTGCCTATTTTTTTTTTTAAATACATG
>VXBU01005724.1:423936-448413 GCA_013400315.1 Bombycilla garrulus
CCGCCCCCGGCGCCGCGCCCCGCCGGGCCCTAGCGCCGCCCGCCCGCCCCGCCCCGCAGAGCCGTTCCCCGGCGGCGGCGTGCGCCGGGCTTCCCCGAAGGAAACTTGGGGAGCGGGAGGCCGGCCGGGGCGGGCTGAGGGGTGCTGCTCCCTCGGCGGTGTTTTCCTGCCGGTGCGCGGCAGGCTCGAGTGGAGGATGCGGGTCCCACGCGTTCTGTCCCTTTTCCTCCGGGGGAGCCCTCCGGGGCCCGCGGTCCCTCTGGGGCCAGAATGTGCCTAACTTTGGCGGCACAGCCCCGGTGAGTGCCCGCACGCCTCGGCTGCCTTGCTTGGCCGTCGCCTTACGACTGGGAACGGCCTTCGTGCCATCGGGGCCGCTCTTTTACACCCTGAAAAACGAGACGTGCGGAACTAAAACTGTTAATTTTTTATCGTCTTACCTGCCGGGGAGCTTCTGCAAGGCCTGACACCTCCTTGCATCGTGTTTAGGGCTGAAAACAGAGAACGCTCCCCGTGCCAGGAGAGCCCGCAATGCCGGGGTGCAGCTGCCGGGCTCCTGCCCGCTCCCCTGGCCCTTGGCAGCTCTCCCGCTGCTTGTCCTGCCTTGCTGCCGGGAGCTTCGGGCCGCTCTGAATGGGAGCCCGTCTGCAAGTGCAAAGGCTGGCAGATCGCAGAGGGAGCTGGTGCCATCAGCACTGCCACACGCCTGGAGACCGTCAAGCCTGTAATGGGCATTTAAATATTAATTTTAAGTTAGCTTTCTCTGACCAACCCTGCAGAATGACAACTCCAGGTACATGCGATTGCTGTAGTGATTACAGGAAAAGCCTACCTTATCCTTTTAGATTGATTTTATCATAATGTGGCAATGGCTGGTCCAGGATGGGATGAGATTTCTTGTTTTTCCCATAAGAGATACATTCTTTCCTGGACACAAAGCTTGGACATAGGACAGAATGACAGCTGTATCCTCACAATTCTTTTTCCTGCCTACCCAAACTCCACTGCTCTACAGGACTGCCAGCCCTAGATCAACATGCTTGGCTGTGGGCATGACACAACGAGACCCAGATTTTGCACCAGCATATTGCACAAAAATGTACAAAAAGTATCAACTCTCAATTTTGATTACAAGATTCGAAAAAAGAAAAGGCATGGGGTTTTCTATCTGTATCAAATATAGCTTTACTAGGAAATTGAAAATTGTTCCTCTGCCCCTTTTTTCTTGCTGGCTCCAAGTTGATTTTGAAAAGCCAGTAGATGCTGGAGTAGCAGCAGAGTCTTTCCATTTGTAAAACTTGCTGGCATGAAACTTCTCCCTGCCCCCATCTTGGTCCTACTTATATCCCTGAGCGTGGCTCGTCTGTGCAGAAGGCAAAACCTCCTGTGCAAAACCTGTCCCTGATGTTCGCCTCTTCAATGGATGGACGGGCTCAGTTTATTCCAAAATGAATATATAAAACCTTAGGGTTTCCTGAACAAAGTTACAGCTTTCATTTTGTAGGTGGTTTTGGTGACATAGAGACAGAGACAATCCCATCCCACAGGATTCCTGTGTAAGACATACAGTTCAGTTGAAAGTTTTCTACTGACTGCTCTGCAAAAGCTCTGCAACATTTTTAAAGGCTGAGTCAGGATAGATTGGCCTGGCTTGCTGAACGTCCAAACAGCAAAGCACTGACAAAAATCAGAAGGTGTGGAATGAACCCAACCCCAGGCTCCTCTTCCAGGCTTGTTTCCTGTTTCAGATGGGTAATCACTGTAATGATGGCCACTGGAGAAGCTCTCAAAGCAGAAACACCTGATTTAGTTTTGGTGACAACACTCCAAGAGCAGGTGAACATTTGGGCTCAGCTATTGACGCAGCCAGAGCTGGGGACCCTGGGCGCCATGTTAATAACAAGATTTCTATTAATTGTTTTTAAAAAATGACCTGTTTGCAATGTCATCACATCAGGAAATCTCACAGATGCCAACAGAGACTCCGTGCAGGGCAAAATCCCGAAGCAATGCCCAAGTCTCGTAAGGAACCTGGATGCTACAGGCGCTGATAATGCTCTCAGGGCTACTTCATATCACCAGTACAAACAAGGCATCTTTTCCCCTGCTTACCCATTAACTCTAAGGCAGATATTTTTCCTAATGAAATCAGTTTTAACATTAACAAAGGTTCTTTGATCAGATCATCTGAATTACTCTGTGCCTGCATCTATGCTAACCACAGCCGTTTGAAACCTCAGCCTAAGTTCCTTCAAAATTTAGCCACAAGTACGTGCATTTCCCTTCTGTTGTTTGCTTCCAGTGATGCAAGCTTCATTATTCTTTCATTTCTTCCTCCTTCCTCCCACTCATGTATTTGAGGCTTTCTTACATGCTTTGTAGCTCTACTTCCCACCTCCTCCTCATTTAGATCCCTCCAAAAGAAAAGAGTGTTTTAGAAGACCCACATTTGCAAGGGAAAAATATTAATAGTGGAAATTTTCTCAGAGATGCATTTTTCCTATGCCTGCAAGTGCATCTTGTCTCTCTGTATCAATCCAAGCGATGTTAACTCTCCCATGTAGAGGCTGCTTTGTTATCTCTATCTGCCAGATTAAATTAATGGGGATTAAATTCTTACCTCTCTCCAAACTGGGGAGAATTTATGATTTATGCTGTGGAAGTTCTCTGATATCCACATCAGTCCATTTTATCTAATTTTCCTTGGAGTCTTTCATTAAGGCTTGTTCTCCTGGAGAGTCTGTAAATCCAAGCTCTCCAGCTAATAACTCCTGAGCTATTTCTGTCTCTTGGCCCGCGTTTGCAGCCCCCAGAGCAGCCCCAGGGCACAGGTGACTCTTCTCTTACCTCAGGAAAAATTGTCTCTGCTGCCAGCACACTGTGGTGCTTGCTCCAGGGTCGAAGAGATGAGAAGCCCTTTGCCACAAGGATCCCTCCTGGGAAAGGCTCCAGTCTCCCAGGGGAGGCAGCTCAAAAGGAGCTTGACTGCATCTGCTGAGTGGCTCTAAGTCCATCACTAAAACCCCCTGGGTCTCTTCAAGGTCTGGCCGTACAAGATGTGATTATTTCTCAAGGAGTGGAGTTAGGTGTTGCACGAGGTGTGGACAGTGCTCCTGTGTCTGCTCTGCCCCACATCTCCATTGTGTTATGTTGATGTCCATTCCCTTTTTATACTTCCAAAATTTTGGGATGTGTGGGGAGCTCCCAGGAAAGGTGGTGTGGCTAATGGGGGCCACGTGAAATTCAGCATAAGTGTGGTAGAAGATTTGTCACCCTACAAGTGCTCACTTGTCACGTCCAAAATGTAATTTTACAGCTGTGCTGTTTACCCTGTTTGTTTCTTGAACTTGTTTGGTCTCTTCATTTGAACACAAAGATTGAAATGTCAGTGCTTTAAGCTAGATCACATTTTCAAGGGCAGGACTCAGTGACTTTTTTCAACTTACCCATCTCCCATTCATACCTCACATTGCAAAACCATAAGGCAAACAAATAAAAAATGTGCCTAACTTTTCAGGTATATCAACTTGACCCAGTGCCTCGGGTTTTTTGCGTGTCTGATTTCCACAGGATAAACACCAGTGCAGTTCCAGGTCAGTTTGCTGTCGTGTCTCAGATGCACACAGCCCAGACTCTGCACTGGAACACCCCTGCTGTGCACCCCATCACTCTACCACAGGAGCCCCATCTGAGTGAAGAAATACAGGAGATTACAGTAATGCCATTCCCTCTTTCATGCTGCTGAATCAAGTCCCACTCACCTTGCCCCTGAACAGCCATTGAAACCTTTCATGGTCACATAGGGGTACTCAATTATGCACATGTATGTGGTTTTGCACTACTCTAGTAACAGTCTAAGAGTTGAGCAATAGATTTAATTTTATGATCCAAAAGCAAAAAACTCAGGTTCTCTAGTGGACAATGAAACTGGAGTTTTCCACTCTTCCATATTTTATTCTTTGTTAATACCACCTTTAAACTTTGAATTATCCTGCAAGTATTAAGGCTCATTAGCTTTGTTTCAGCTTGTACTTTGTGTTAATGGGACAGCTTTTTTGTAGCAAATATGAATCTCTTGAATGCTAAGGCTTAAATGTTTAATAAAAGCCATTAGTAGAACTATATGTAAGGATTTACAAGAAATGTGATGTCTTCTTATGGTTACTGCTGTATCTCTGGTTGCCAGTGATCTTTCTGGCTTGTCTTCTGCTTACAGCTTGAGCTTTCACCTTTCCATGCATGGGATAATCTGATGCCCACAGACTGTACTAAACTCAAGCTCCAGCCTAGGTACCCCTTGCATTTTCCAAGTTCACACACACACATGAGAAGAGAGACCTTCAGCCTTCCTGCACGACTGAAACATTTTTAAAACAGAAGAGCCACTTAACCAGTGAAATAAAGCATGTTAGTTAAAAAATATTTCACATGCACTTTTTCTTGTAGTCTTGCCAGCGTCTACTAAATTAAACATCTACGGATCTGAGCAGTTTCAACCCCTTTTGGAATCTTGCTCACAAAAATGTCTGTTTCAATGGTCCTCTGTAAATTCTCTGGGGTCTTTCATGTCTTGCTTTGCAGGCGTCCACATTCCTCCCAGGGAAATCTCTCCAGTGAGCCTAACAAGGGCCCAGCCAAAACATCACAGTAGGAACGACTTGCTTTGTTTCCCAAGTGTTTCCTCAAAAATGTATGCCTGGATCCATCTTCTCTCTCCTGGGTACACATCTTGACAATCCAGCTATTGAAGCAGCTCTATGTATGCACACAATAAACATGTCAACACATCACATTCATAAATTATTACAGGCAATGCCAAATCTGCCACAAAGATTTTTTTTTTTCAACTTGAAGCTGTAGAAGAGGATCTTCAGGGGCAGAAATGCTGAAAAACTGACTGTGAAAAATAAGGTTATCTGTTAATCTCATGTAACCAGGATACAAGACAGCATATGCTTTATGGTTAGTGGGGAAAAAAAAAATCACCTGATAAGTACTGAGAAATAGAATTTAGAAGCACCAGAAAACATGAAGTTTATATGAATATGAAGTTGTTCTGCTACTTCCAAAGTTAGTCCTAGCTGTCTCTCTGAAGGAATCATTAGGAAGGATGATAGTCTTAATGTTTTGTAAAATTAGTTTTTCTTTTCAACTTTGATCAGTCATCCTGGAATTTACTCAGCAGTTACAGGTTGTTACTTTGGTTGCAACCACCAAAATTGAGTTGGTTTTTCTGGGTGTTCTCGATCTAGCCTGCGACATAGGGATGGATGCTCACTGCACCTCCTCATTCACATCAGTATCTGCTTCCCAGGCCTTCTCCCTTCTCTGTGGCTCTCCCACTTCTCATCCTTCCCAGTGTGGCACCGTCCATGCTGCCCTCCCAGCACGCTGCTGAGCACAGGCTCAGCACTTTCCTGACTGGGGCAGGGTTAAGGGTTTTGCTCCCTGCTGTAGCTCAGCTGTGCTGCTGAACCACCTTCGTGTCCTATGTGACAGCACCGGTGTCCTTCAGCAAAAGGTGACCCTGCTCAGCACAGACCACTTCCTCAGGTGCTTCAAGCAAATATTTAACACAGAGATGAATTAAAAATATAGAGCATCCCAGTTGGCAGTGGCTGAGGAACGGTCAGAAAGTGCTGTGGTGCTGCTCCAGGTGGCTCCTGCAGCTGTCCTGACAGATCCCCAGAGCTCTTTGCCAGCTCAGCAAACTCAGCCACTCCATCCCCAAATCTGGTTCAGAGGCTCTGGGCTGCCACAGTGCCTCAGACCTGGGTAGAACAGCACATGCATTCAAGTCAAAAGAGTGAAAATCAGACCATTAATCTCTTAATCTCTATTACTCTGGGATTTATGAAAACCTGGGGCTTTACCTGCCATGATGGCTGCTCCTGACAGCATCCAGAGACGTGGCTTGGGCAAATGATGTCAATTTTAGCTCTACTGGTGCCCAGGGCAGTGGAGGAGAAGCCTCAGGTCTGCTCTGGTATTGTGCTAATTTGCTGTGTGCCACTGAAGCTAAGCATTCATCCTGCAAGCCTGTGATTTGAAATTCCCATGTAACTTCTCTGGCTTTGAGTTTCCCCAGGTATGTAGATCTGGCTCCTTCCAGCAATGTTTTTAGCATGGCCTTTTTAGCATGGCCTGTAAATGTTTTTTACACTGGCCTTCTGCAGCTCTCACCAATCAGCCATTTTAATTATGGCAGATATTTTTTCACAGCATCTTAGCTATTTCACTGGCTTTCAAGTTCTGAGATGAGTGGCATCTAATTATCTGTGTCTCTTTTTTTGCCTCTGCTTCTGATACTGTCTTGTCTTTCATGTATGCAAAGGGTAAATGAACAGGAAAAATATTTTTTACCACTATTCTATTAGTTCAGTATGCCAGCCACACATTCAATACTTTTCAGGTATCGATACCTGTATCAAAATGAAGGAACTGCAAGTAAACAAAATGGTGGCAACAGACAATAAAATACGGTATGGACTTGTGGGTTCATAGTTTTTGTCTTGAGGTTTGATTCGGTTCAATCCTCCCTCTCATTGCCTGCAATAATTCCTGTCCTACTCACATCCCAATGGCTCTGGCTCTGCAGCAGCTGCTGCATCTTGTGTCTTCACCTTGCTTTTTCTCAAGAGGGAAAGCTCACAGATACTGGCCCCTGTTCGTGTTACAAGCACTAGGGCTGGAGTATTGTACAGCAGAAACAAAACCTGCACATTTTATTGGGATGAGTTATCTTGTAAAATAGCTTTATGTGCATCTTGTTAAAAAATGTAAGCCATAATAACACAGTTAATCAGGAAACAGAACTTCTTCTGCCAATTTTTTGCTTTTCTTGCTTAAATGTTTATGCTGCAAGGCTAGCCCATCTGGTTTAAATTGTAGGATGGAAATCACAAGATCTACCCACCATTCCCTGACTTGGAATCCTGGAAAAGACTGGAAGTAGTTTGGCGATGTAATGTTTCCCTGCCTCCCTGTAGAAACAAATCTCCAGCTCCAGAGTAGCTTGCAGCAGACAGCAGAGTAATTTCAAGACACAGACCCAAGGCACCAAATGGGCAGCTGAGTCAGATTCCCAATCAGTCAAGGCTGGCATTCATGTTGAGGTTCAGGCTTTTATAAATTAAGTAAGCGTTACCTGTGCAATCTACATTCCAGCCCAAACTTGGACACCACCCCCATGAAGTTCAGCAGACTCCTGGATGTGGTCTCCAAGCATTTTGGCCCAGAGCAGAGGTGTTAATAGTCCAGTTCCTTCCATAGTCTGCTGAATACAAATGCAAAGGAATGCTCTGTGTGGCTGTTGCAGAATTATTTGTTGCGTGGTGTTGAGTGGTGATGGTCTCCGTACCATTCATGCTCTATCTCTCAAAATTCATGCAATCAGGGAGACATCATTGTCTCCATTTTACAGGTGAGGCAGGAATATGCAAAGAGATTCAGTAACACAGAGAGTGTTAATTCATCTAGGAGTTGAGTCCTCCATGGGTTCTGCAGCAGCAGAGCCAGCCATTCCCTTGCTGAATTCAGTGTGACAGGCTGGTACAGATACCTGAAAACTAAACAGCACTCTCCTTGCAGAGTCCCCAGTCCCTTCACAAAAATGGCTGAACAGCCTTCTTCCCAATTTGCAGGTGGAAAATGGAAAACACAAACAAATCCCTATGAAGGCATCTTACCCACTGCAATGAATTCCTGAGTCAAGAGAAGGACCGGGTTTGTAAAATGCTTTGAGACAGCTGGGGAGCACATTTACCAAATTTTAAGGCGTAACTAAATACAGTTGCTGTTTGTTCATAATTCACAGGATGCTATGGCTAATGACTCTGGAAACTGAAGAAATACCCACGTGTCCTTGGCTGGTGAGCAGCAGGATGGCTTGGGCATGCCAGGATGACAAAGCACCGTCTGCTGGCCTGCTTCAAGCACTCTGGACAGCCTCAGTCATGTGGAACAAGAAGGGCTTTGGAGCTCTCTGCCTGACTTACAAAGGGTGTGGAGCAAGTTGTCATTTAGCCTCCTTCAGATAACTGATTTGCCCACTGCTTTTCATTACTAAGTAACCATCAAGATAAACAGAGATTTACTGCTTTTAAGGCAATGGAGCAAGTGATGTACACTGCACATGCCAAAGCAGACATCCATAGTACTTGCAGTGACACCTGGGGTTTTTGTTAATGGATAGGATGAACCAAACAGAGCTGGAGATCTGAACTCCTGCCTGCTTTAAGAGACAGCATATCCAGAGGCAGGAACATCCCAGCTCAGATCTTTCTCTACAGTCTGTCATCTCAGAACGTGGGACACAGTTCTTTCTCTCTTCTGCCATTAATATGTATCTGGACTGATGCCACTGACGCCACACACGTCCTTGTCACTCGAGAGATATCAGTGTCCCTGTGCTTGGGAAAGGAGCACAGCCTTGGGACAGGTGGGGAGGGACTGGGGGCTGGTGCTGGTTCTTGCACAGAGTGGAGGCCGGGGTAGCAAAGGGACAGTAGGGTCCTGACTGTGGAGCATCCACCCCTCTGTGTCTGCACCCAAACACTGGGGATAATAACACTTTTCAGCATTTTCCCTCACAGAGTACAACTCTCAAGCAAGTGGGACAATTGTTTAGACTAGACAAGATAACACTACAATAAAATATTTGAAATAGCAGAGGAAAACATGAATGCTGCTGGAGACAGGAGGCCGCAGCCTGTGGACTCCAGCCAGCAGGTCCTGGCACTTACTTGTGAAATTTTGGTTCTGTATCTTTTCTGTCACTACTGGAAAATGAGGTTATGACCCTCAGACTTCGGATGCACAGACTCTGCTGCAAACTCTTTGGACCCCGGGGTGGCCTGTTGCTGGTTCAGTCTTCTCCTGTGAAATGGGGATAACAGTTCTGCCTTACTTCACAGAGCTCTGCAGAGATAAATGTCAACAAGTGTGAAGCCCTCAGTACCAAAATGATGAAGTCCACTTAAGGGCAGTAAATAGAGCAGCAGACAGTGTTGTGTGAGCATGCTGGTCAGCCTGTACTGCTGTGAAGATCAGCAGACACCTGCTGCTCACTGGCTCTAACACACAGTGTGGTTCCCACCTTCCCCAGCACCAAGATTATAGCCTCAAGTCACCACAAATTTCACAGCTATCCCAGAATATCTGGGGCCTGGCATCAGCTGCCAAAAGGTTTTACCCCCAAGCCCCTCCTTCAGCTGTGCTCAGGTTCTGCAGGGCAGGTGTGGAGATTGCAGACAGCACCTCCAGCCCTGCTGTACTGGATCCCTCATGCATCCACTGAGATGCAACTACTTGTTTTACAGCATTGGTTCAGAATACCTGGATGATGGTTGTTGTGGGAACTATACTGAATTTCCTGACGTTGGTGCAGACAAAAACCTCTGCACAGACTAACGTGGTCCAGGTGAGAGTGGGGCAGGGCTCTGGAGTTGGTGCTAGCACTGGGCACGGTCAAGAGATTGGTGCTGTGTGCCTGCTGAAGCTAGAATTGGACTCAGATGACTTTTCAAAATAAATATGCACATGATTTTTTGCCCAGCAAGAGTGCCTTCCAGCCATGCAGTCCTCTGTTCTCAAGTGTTGCTTCCTGCCTCACTTCTCCTGCAGGAACACTGCTGTCTCAGGGGCTCATCCTCACCAGGAAGGTGGATTACAGCAAGATCGTTTGCTTCTGACAGTAACCAAAGATGGATGAACCACCGCTGGGCAAAAACATCTAGCTGCATTTTCCTGGAAATATCTATTCCTGGAAAATGCAATGTGTTGAATAACGGTGCAGCTCTGTAGTGAAATATGAAGGACTTGGCCTAAAGATCCATCTGAAAAACGCCTGTTAGCTACTGCAGGCTGGGTTGCTTCAGGTAAAAATCAGAAACACAGCAACATTCTTACTCTTGAGAGAGATATTTTCTGAGCCCCAGACTCAGAACATTTCTGACTAGGGGAGTTCAGGGGCTCAGGGGAAGTCAGGCTCAGGGAAAGCACCCACCTGCACAGCTCTGGAGGTGCTGCTCGTGCCGTGGTGAGCGATGGCTCCCGGCCATCTGTGCACTGTGCTTCCCTGTGCTAATGAAGACAGGACATCCTTGGGTGATACTGCTCCTGCACTGTGTCACACATGTGCAGGGTACACATGGTGCTGCTGTGGTTTCAATTCACCTGCTGAGGATGGCTGTACTGGGGGATATACCAGCGCTGTGCTTGCCAGAGGGAGAAACACAACAGTTCCCTCGAGGATGCACAGAGGTAGGAAACAGCAGAGAGTTCAAGGTTCTGCACTCTCACTGAACTTCCTCCTCTGGACAGCGTTACAGCTCCACAAACACACCTCTTCAGGCTTCCCCATCCCAGAAGTGTCCTCCGTGCCACTTGCTTGCATCAGAATTAGCAGTTTAAAATATTCAGATTGGCCACCCACTTTTTTTTTTTTCTCTTTTCCGCTGATCCTAGAAATACAGATAACGTCCTTCTGCAGGCAGGCTTATCAGGCAGGAGTGTTTGGGTGAGCTGTGAAAAGCAGCACATTCACTAGTTGTTAGAAAAATCCCCTAATGCTTGCATAGCATTGTTCCGAGGTGTGTAAAGACACACACATATGTTATGGCTCATTACGGGAGACGCAGCAAAAAGAGCAGCTACACACAGACACTGCATTTAAAGCCATTTGCTGCAGGATTTTCAAGGAAAAACTGAAAGGGAAATTTACTCACAGAGAGCACGCTTTGCTTTGAAAACAGGCTCGCTGAGCTCAGCCTGAGCAATTGGGGATCAAGGTCTGAGCTCTCTGCAGGAGAGACCTCAGGCTCTCGTGGTGTGAGAGGCTCAGGGATCACAGAACGGCAGCACGGCAGAGGAAGGAGATCTCTGCTAGGACCTGCTGCCAGAGGCCAACAGCCCTTCCAGCCAGGGCTGTGCCCAGCCCTGCCCTGGCACTGGCTCTGAGGAGGGCTTGGGGCCCATTCCCCAGCTCCCTCCCTGCCCATCCCCAGCTCCCTGCCCATCCCCGGCTCCCTCCCCACCTCACTCCCTGCCCATCCTCACCTCACTCCCAGCCCAGGCTCCGTTGCAGAAACCCTCAGGCTTTGCCCCAACTCAAAGCCATTTGACCCTGGCAGCAAAGGTCACCTGCCTGCTCAACCTTGTCTTCAAGACCTGGAGAGTGGAGGTGACATCAGGAAAATCGTTGCCACAGGCAAAAGAGCAGGAAAACAGCTGTGACCTGAGGACAAGATTTTCAATTCCATTTCTTCGCTGCTCCATGTCCTGCCCAAGTAATGAAATGAAGGTGACATAGGGACATCAAAGAAATCTGAATTATGTCACCACCACGTCCCAAAGATACTAAAAGCAATCTGGAAGAAATCTCCTGGGTGGTTAAATCAGCAAGCCATTACTAAAATTATACAGGGAGAAAACTTTCCTCAGGAAGCAGAAAACACAGGGTCCTCAGATGGATCAAGCAATCAAAACCACACTTTTGCCTTTTTTTCTTCAAGTCAAGAATGAACCAGGGCATATGAAATGAACCAGTGCATATGAAATAGTTTTAAAACATTAAACCTTCACATTACTCAGTGTGCTGCACTAGTGCAAGGTGGGGGAAAAAAAAAGGATTGTAACCAACTAGATACTTTAAAGAGAAATGGGGCTGTCTCTCTTCACCCCTTTTCCAGAAGATATCAGTGAGGTTAGATCTGGATTTATCCCCTCAGTTGTACACTGGCATTTGAGCACTGCAGCAGTGGTTTTCATGTCTCCTCCTTGCTTGCTCTGTCTGAAACAAACTCCTGGAAGCTGAAGGTTGGTCCAGCTTGCAGCTACATGAAGATATGGCCTCATTGCTTCAAACAAAAATCATAACAAAGATTAATTTATCCCTTCTTTGACAACTCTTAAAAGGATACGTGGTGAATCTGGCACTGTTTCTGCCCATATTTTGTCCTGAGACTTAAAAGTGTCGTCTGAAGGTCATCAGGCTGGATAGTGTTGGCCCCAGAAACCACATTCAGGGTCTTTTGCTCAGCCAGCGAGTCAAGGTTGTCTCAGTTTTCTCAGACTTGCTAAACAAATGGCTGTTTTTTCCACTGAGGCTGTTCTGCCTTCTGCTCTGAAAGAATGGGACGTAGGTACGAGAAGCAAGAGGCTGCTGGAGTCAGACTGGGAGCTTCGTGTACTGCAGATAAACACGAATATCCAAGAAGCAACATCCTCATACTTCAACATTTCAATCTGGAGAATACATACTTTTAAAGGAAAATCAAATGTTTTTAATTTCCAATAGTGCCCTCTGTGATCACAACCCATATTGAAGGGTCTTTGGTATTTCTGTAATGCAGGATGGCTGCATATTTGCAAATCAGTGGGCAAAAGACTCTACATTTGCAATGAGATGAGAGAACACAGGAGCTGTGATGGAATCACTCTGACCAGTATCTGTTCTGTCACTCATCTTCGAGCAATAATAAATGATGGGTCTAATTCAACAACATGCACATCTAGCTTTTATCTATATAGAAGTCTCAAAAAGTAATCTTCCATTGCCCTGCAATGAAACCGGCTGTATTTTTTTGATGAACTGTGCTCTAAAAATGTGTCTGTACTTGTTATCACCATGCCTTGGTTATGAAAGCCTAATGCCAAAAAAATGAACTTGCTTACTACATTATCAGGACATGCTGGGATTTTTTTCTGCTTTCACCATCTGCTTGCTTTCATATGCTTTCCATTACTGAGACAGCATATTACACTGCTAGCAGAATTAGGAAGAATAATTTAGCTCCCAAAACAAACATGATAGTAAATTCAATGGGTAACATTCTGCTCTCTCTTCAGTCTGTGCAATCCACTGAAGTCTGTTCTGTGACACCTAACTGGGTCAAATTATTTTCTTAATTGTAAAGGTGCAGCTCCAATTGACTTCAGTGATGAAATCTGGGTGTAGATGAAGGAGAAAGCTGCTTGCATTATGCTTAACACCTAATTTAATGGAAAAAAGGGTTTTCTTTTTTGTGGTATGCTACACTTTCAAGCTACTTACTGAAGTAGGTGCAGTCTGTTTAAGGTTTATCTAACATATTGCATGGAAATTGTGAAGGAAGGTCTCACTAGGCTGCTGTGCCTGCTGGGTGAGAGCAGCAGCAAGCAAGAGGCCCTTTAAAAACCAGCTGGAAAGGGCTGGCTGGGCAGGGGCTGGTGGGAACAGAGGCACCCCAGCACAGGAGTCCTCCCCTCGTGGGGATGGCAGCTCCTCCACCCTCCTGTGCAGGAGCCCCGAGCCCAAGGGGCTCTGCTGACCGGGCTGCCTGGGGAGCTGTCTGTGACTCCTCTGGCCCCGGGGCTGGCCTGTGGATGAGGACAGGGGCTGCTGAAAGCCCTTTTGCCGCCTGTGGAGCGGCCTGAGGAAAGGGAGAGCCAGCCACACCTGCCTGGGCGGTGCCCGAGAGAGGGAGGCTCTGCAGCAGCACGGCCGCAGCTCTCCATGGTGAATGCCAGCTGAGTGCCGGGCGGTGCAGCCCAGCTGCAAAGGCAGCACCACCCACCCGCACTCAGCCCTCTGCAAGGAGGAGTACTGCCCTTGAACGCCGTACTTTCAGCGAGGGGAGAGCTGGTGCCACAAGGGAGACTTGTTGAGGCTGCCACTCCAATGGTGCTGCTGCTCATATCATGAATTTATATGAGTGCTGTTGAGAGACAATCTCACAAACCACTTTTTTTTCAGGGATCACAAGCAAGCCTAGTTCAGGCTTTGTATTAACAAAATAGAAAATTAAAGAATACGTTTATATGCTATAAATGCAAGTATGTCAGCAATCTGTAATGCCTTAGCTCTTCCTGTTTTTCTTACACTCAAAGGAAAATATGATTCTGCTGTGTATTCTCTCATTCATGCACTCAGCTTCCATGAATGCTCTTCAGTGACAAGATGCCACTGCACCCCTTAGTCTCAATCACTTCTACTAGCATCTCCATATTAGTCTCAATAAAAAGAAGGTAGCAAATTGAAGAGGTTCACTCCATTGCAGAGGAAGAGCAATGCAGGAGAAGGACTTTAAGGTGAAGCTGAACATCTTCTCTTTATTGCATTATTAGAGAGAACAGAGAAGCACCACTTGTCATTGGCTTATCCACTCTCCATTCTGCCACGTTTCCTTGTTTTCATGTTTCACTGTAAAGAACCAAGTTTATCTCTGAAATTGATTGAGCACATGACTGCTGTTTCTTTTCACCCATATAGCACCATTTTCAATGTTCTGGACTAAGTCATAGAATCATAGAATCCTTATGGTTGGAAAAGGCCTCTAAGATTTCTGAGTTCAATCATTAACAGAACACTACTATGTTCACCACAAAAACCCCAAGTGCCACATTTACACATTTTTGGAACACTTCCAGGGATGGTGACTCCACACTTCCTTGGACAGCCTGTTCCAATGCTTGAATACCCTTTCTGTGAAGAAATGTTTCCTAATGTCCAGTCTAAACTTCCCCTGGCAGAATTTGAGGCCATTTTTCTCTTGTCCTATCACTTGTTACATCGGAAAAGAGACCAACCCCCACCTGGCTACAACCTCCTTCCAAGTGGTTGTAGAGAATGATAAAGTCTGCCCTGAGTCTCCTTTTCTCCAGGCTGAACAACCCCAGGTCCCTCAGCCCCTCCTCATGTGCCCCAGAACCTTCCCTAGCTCTGCTGCCCTTCTCTGGATGCACTCCAGCAAATCAATGTCTTTCTTGTCCTTTAGCCCCTTCGAGACAGGTGTGCTCCTCTCTTGCCAGCAGGCTCGGTGTCATGTAAACTGGCCTGCTATCAGAACCCCTAAACTCTGCTTAACAAATTCACCCATAGTAGATCAACATTCATTAATATTCATAGGAATATTCATAAACTTCCTTCTGGATTTACTTGTGGCAAATAGATCTTGGCTCTACTCCTTGAAAACCAACACTGAAAGATCAGACCTGAAGTTGTTTGAGCTATCATTTGTGGTGGCAGTGTCAGTCTAGAAGTCTCTCAGTGTGAATTATTGTAAATCAGGAAGGAATTTACACAAAATGTGGTGCTGCAATAAACAGCAGGCTTCCACAACTGAAAAGCACAACTGACATCAAGTTCTTGATTCAATAAAACTTTCTTCATGACACATGAGCTTTGCTTTCACAACATGGCCCTGCACTGTTTTGTATTAGGGTGCTGGAAATGTTACTTCCTTGAGCCATTCAACCCAGTCTCCCCCATCTGGAGGAGCTACAGGCAAAGAGAAATTAATAGGAAATTTAGGATATTGACATATACTGCTATTGTTTTAGCAGGTTTACTTTGACTTCACAACAAAAGAAAAACAATTTATCTAGAATATATATGGCTAACAGCTCCAGGAGACTTGGTTATCTAATGTAGCATCTCACTTGCAGAAACTGTAATGGATTCTTCTCTATGACACAGTAAATCATAAAGATTACATAAATAAGTAGATCTGAAAATGAAAACACTCTTAAGGATCTACCTGACAACAGACACCCATTGCAAATTAAATAAATGCTTCAACTGCCAACATGGTATAAATATTTTCTTCTTGGGTTGCTTGATTGTGGTTACTTGCAAATGAATTTGTTTATTAGAAAAGATAATAACCAGGAAATATTCGAGCTCAACAAGTTGTGTATACTTCCTGTTGACTTCAAAATGTCTAAACACATACAAATCAAAACAAGTAAGTGGCATCAATGCCTTCATTATTTAATCCACCTCAGTTCATCTTATGAACTGAAGACCAGTTTTTCACGTGTTTGTCACGATTAGGTTGGGTTAAACATAATAAAGGACAAGGAAAAACCAAGGAGGTGGTGTCTGCTGCACGCCTCAGGCAGGGATGATATGTGGTGGTAAAGGTGCTAATCCTCCGAAGGGGTGGTGATCATTAGCATAGTATTTGTACAGCTCAGATATTCCCAATAAAGACCCAGAAATACCTGTTCCTCCCACAAGGCAAACAGGTTTCCAGGAGAGGACTTCACTGATTTATTTTTTTTTAAATCCATAAAACAAGCTTTGAAGAGAGCCGGGGGTGGGGGAAATGATTAATGTTGTTTTTGTGGAGATCTCCCAGTAAACTTCAGTGCAAGAAGAAAAAGAAAGGGTGTAACTGAAACACTGCATGATTCACAGATGGAAGTACGTGCCTCTATTCTCTGTCAGCCTGAGGCACGAGATAAGGCTAAGAAAAGTTAGTGAAAGGGCTACTTAGTCTTTGCTAGAGCAGATTAAAGGACTTGAAAAGCCTAAGGAAAACACTATCCTAAAAACGACTTGATTTAATCACATCAATTTCACAAGTCCTTGGAAGGTACATGCTGTTCAGGAAGCACGGAAACAGAGATTATCATGGCAGATTAACACGATGTGGTGGCTCATAGAGGAAAGAGAATAGGCAGCGTGGATGAGAAGCAATCTGCTGGAAGTAAAGTAAATCCGAGGAACGACAGACAAGATTGGTTCTCCTGAATCTCTGGCAGCCCCCAGAAAGAGAACCTTGGAATACCCAATAATGCTCCCACAGAAATGTCACATCCCATGCCTCAACTGCAGGACAAACACCCCCATCATTATTACAGCCTAAATACTTGCGGATCAGGAGACCTATATTTCTTCAAAGAGACCCTGAGTCAAGATGCAGTGGTGAGCAGGGGAATGAATGCATCACACAAGAGCTAATCTTAGACAGAATTTTGCAGTGAGTGGGCATGGGCTGGCTCAGTTAAAATTAAATCAAATAATGAACAAAAATAGACCTGTCACTGTTTCTTGAACTAACTACCAGGAAACAACTAGTGAAAATAAACTGACCAAATAACTCAGGGATTTGACTTTAGAGAGGGTTTGAAATCTAGTAAATTGTGGGGGAATAAAACAACTACTTTAGTGAAATGCTTCAGATCTAAGAGGATGAATAATTTCAAAATGGCTGTCTCTCACAGGGATTACCACAGCCATCCTGAAATACAGCAATCATCCTGTATGTATTCTGCAAAAAAATCCCTGAGACACTTTGGAGCTCTGGACTTTCCCCACTCCAAGCAGCAAGACAGACACTGTCCCCAAGACCACTGCAGCAGAAAGACTGGGACAGCTTCAGCCCCTTCCCACGTCACCCATGTCCCTTTTAGAACAAAGCAAAGTTAATCACCTGAAGCCTAAGTAATCAAAGTACTTAGATAAAATGGAAAAAGAGACAGATCAGCAAAGAAAACTGACTTGAAGGTCAGAGTTTAGAAATACAGCGGCAAATAAAATTAAAATAACAAATAGCTCATCAGCTATATAAGGAAAAAGAAAACAACGAAAAAACAGAAGTGCTCTTAAATGGGAATGATGTGAAGATTAAAGGTAATTCAAAGATGGTTCCAAACCTAAAGGTGAGTTTAATGCAGAGGGAGGGAACAGGAGGAGATGATGTCCCTCCCCAGTTCTGAGAAACAGGACACCAGATGCCACTGTCAAGGGGCACTGTCACCCTGGATAACGGCTCTGGTAGCACCTCTAGAATGGAAACAAAAAGTAATCTGGACATTGTATGTAATTTTTTTCTGAGATCAGTATTGTGCAATTTATTAGGACAATTTCTGAATAAAACAAAAGTTGAGAATATGAAATATGAGATAAAATATAACCTGAGTTTACTGAATAATATATTCTTCTGACGGAGGAGGGACTGTGCTGAAAGAGGTTTCTGCCGAGGCAAGTGCTAAGAGTGCTCATGGACTGTTCTTGTACATTATTTTCAACAGAGGAATTTATGAAAAAGAAAGTTGTATCAATATATCATTTAAAAATGTATATTTATATCAATAAATGTTTTGATGTCACAAATTTAGGAAGTAGGCTAGCACAGCAGAGGATTGGAATGTTGTGCAGGAAGACCTAGATTACTTTGAAAAACAGAAAGAGGCTGAATTTATCCGGAAAAGCAAAAGCTGGTAACAAAACTGTTGCAGTTAGATTGAGAGCTGAAAATTAATTAAAGGAGATAAAAATCACAGGGTACTCAGCTACAGGGTGAGTACTTCTAAAAGATGATCATACACTCTCCTAGACTGTGGTAAATGAATTCATAAAGGATTTTTCTCATCCTCAAAGAAACATCCGTAGCGTTGCAGCCACTGCGAAGGGTCCCCGTGGAGCTGTGTCCCGTCAGGTAGCGGGTGCCACACGAGAGGAGCTCAGCCCTGAACAGATGGGAAAGGATTTCTGCCAGCCCGAAGGAAAGCCTGTCCTGCAGGGGGACTCCAGCGGGGAAGGAACTGCTTTGCTGATAGAAAGGCGAGGCTGGCAGGAACGGACACGGCAAGGAAGCGAAATACGAAGATGCTAAAAGAACTCATCATATTAAAGTAAATCAGTCCTGCGTGGGTCAAAGCTGGAGGTAAAGACACCCAGAGCCAGCAGGACTGAAGGAGGCAGGAAAAGCCCTTCGGGATGGGGCTCGCTGAGGTCACTGCAGGGAGGGAGCAGAGGAGCACGGCAGGGATGAACCCAGAGAGGGTCTGTGCAGCCTGGGAGCTGGCACCTGGCACAGGGGCTGCCCCAGCCAGAGCTGCGAGCCCTGCAGAACCCCCGTGCATCCCTGCAGAGCCCCCCGTGCATTTCCTGCAGAGCCCTGACCTGCAGAACCCCTGTGCATCCCTGCAGAGCCAGGAACGCTCTGCAATGCCCACCCTGCTGTGGAGCCTGGTCTGAATGGATACTGGCCAAAATCTCTCCTTTCCCTCTCTGGCAGCCCAGATACCGAAGTTTAGCGCATTTGTAATTTTTTTGCTTGTTGCACGTGCTCACAGGTGTACGCTGCCCCGCTGCCTGGATAATGTACTGGCAGCTGGACAAGGGCCTTCATTGCTGCTGACTGAGGGTTCCATCCTCAAGCACCCCAAACCAACAAAGCTACGTTAGCCTGGCCTGGCCAGAGATCTAACAGAGGACAAAAAATACATGAAAAACACACAGCTATGAACCAGAGCTTTGTGTGGTAGCTGGGAGGTGGCCCGAAGGCTCTGGTTCACTGAGGGGTCCTGGCATGGGAAGGGGCAGCACTTGCCAAAGGAAACGCTTTGTGCAGCATTAGCTTCCTTCCTGCTTCATGGTGCTTCAAGGCTCAAATCCCCAACTTTTCACAAGTGTCCCGAGAAATGGCTGTGTGAAGCATGCATGGGTCCCTCTAGTAACACACACTACATCCAAATCAATGAGAGTTGAAGCCAGCTATGTGGGTGAAACAATCCTGGCTTCTGTTTCTGTGCTCTGTCAGCAGGACCTGGAATACTTACATTTTAAGGAGAGTCTATAAATCTAGCTAGTACACACACACACACACACACACACACACACACACACATTCATTTAATTTAACTCTTATGAGTAGCTATATAAAACTCCAGGAAAATAATTTGATGGATTCCTACCCCCTCTTTAGCTAGGTTGTAACACCTGGCACATGGATTTATATTTTGGACCTAACACAGTAATTGTAACTTTATTAGTGCATTATCCTTCTCCTTGCGAACCTGACTAAGGGTGTCACCCTAAAACCAGCTATACAGATAAACAGAGATGGATGCTGAATCCAACAGCCACATCACATTTGATCTTCAAGAAAGGCTCAGTGTAGGATGGATAGCACAACTCTAACAAAGTGATTATAAAATGTCTTTTCTTTCAAGGGCTGCAATTTATAAAATATTGCCAGTGTGTCCTTAACACAAGAAGCCTTGAAGTCTAGAGAAAGGACAAAATAGCCTGACTTGCAGGAGGGGAAGAGAAGAGAGGGACAGCTCTTCACCTGCCTGCCTGGGGGGAGGCACCCCCAGCAGCAGAGGGGAAAGCTGTGGCCCTGAGGAAGCCCCAGATATCTGTCCTTGGGCAGTGTGGGCTGCTGCAGGGGCAAATCTGCACCAGGAAACGGTGAAACAGTTTAAGAAGGTCTTCAATGATAATGCAGAATTGTGGTTTTCTCCTATAGCTCTTTTCTTTACTAAGATCTTTCACTGCTGCCAGCCTACATTTTGGGCCCTTGCTTTATCTAAATAAAATAAATAAATGCCCTTCTTATCCAATCCTACACAGAGGCTAACAGTGACGACTGTGGCAGCAATATGGGATTAGAGGTGTGTTTGGGCTGCCTCAGCCTGCTCTCCTCATCTGGCAGCTCTGCTGAGTTAGAAACTTCTGGGAGTCTGGAGAAATACTTCTCAAGTTACAAGGTCCTGGCTGCAGACTATCATATGTGTGGACATTTGTGACATATTTATTAAGATTAACCTAGCTGATTTACAAATAGACATTCCCGTGTGTCAGAACACTATAAGAAACAAGACCAAGGTTTAAAAGAATAACCCATGATGATTACCAAGGATGTGAATGGCAACAACTGAGCTACAGATGCTGGGGAGTGCATTTCCATGAAAAACATTTCCCTACTCTGCAACAAAGCCCATCAGGGGTGGTTCATCAGTACAAACCTTGCACTTTGGTAATAGGAAGATGGGATCAAGGATGTACCTCAGATGTTTTGCCACTGTCCTTTTGTCTCAACAGGAAGTTGGATTATAATCTCAGAACAGTGATGTAATCTCTATTACAGTGATGTTTATTTTGCTTTCTGCATTTTCCAGTGAAATTGTGCTTCCATTTCACATGGAATTCAACACCAGTCAAGTTGCAGCCACTTGCCTGTGCAACACCTCTACACCACATTCAGTATCTTGGTGAAAATGATGTATTTCTGTGTACTTATGTCCTTCTAGTTGGCTTGTTTTGTCTTTCTCCACAAGAATAATTGTATTCTGCTTTCAATTGGGATTACATGCCTTAGTTTCTGAAGGAGCAAAACTTAAGATGTTAATAACATAATAATTCTCATACTGACCTTTGTGTCTTTCTCATGTGGCCTTCGGTATGATTGCTAAATATTCTGAACTTTCTTTCTACAGTTTATCATGACACACCCATTACAATTTGTTTCACTTGGTCTAGTCCTGGCTGTGGTAATTTTGGAATTAATTTTCTAGTATAGTTGTGATATCACTAGTGCTGCTGTGTTTTAGCAATCCTAAATTAGGAAGTTACAAGAGAAGAAATTTCTTAACAGAGATAAATTTCCTTTACTACTACTCTTGGTACAATGAAAAAGGGAGGAAGTGAAAATCAGATGGTAAATATATAATTTAGATGTTTTCTGGTGCACTGTCCCTCCTTGACACCTGGGTCTGTGCTGCCCTGGCCCCCAGTGAACACTGACACACCCAAAAAGCAGAGTTCTCTCAATGGGTAACATTAAAAACAGATGAAGTAATTCTTGCTCCTTGGTTCAGCACTGGTGAGGTCACATCCCCAGTATGTCCCCTGGAGGACCTGGGACAACCAGGGATGTATCACATGGGAGGATCAAAACAGATCAGCTCTCTAGAAACCACAGTCTGCAGGTACAGGCTGAGTGGACCAGGGCTGTTTAAACCAAAGAAAAATCCCAGCTGGGACACAACAGCATCCTTTAAGTACAACCAAGCTGTCACACAGAGAAAGGAAATGATTTCCATGCCCGTGATGGACTGGACAGGAAGTAATTGTGGAGAAGTAACAGATGAGAATGTAATTGCAACAGTGACAATTTGAAAGATTTAGAATAGATTGAGGAAAACACAAAGAGGATACAGACTCCTAGAAGAGATCCACTGAGGTGGCAGTGGAATTGCCATTAAAGTAGGTCTTTAACAACAGGCCAAAAGCAAACATCCTTCAAGGTGCACAGTCTGACTTTCAGTCAAGCAGAAAACTGCTGCCTTGCAGCCACATCTATCTCTGTTTGGTAAGGCACATCTACCACAGCAGTTTCCATGCAGGTCCCACAACCCCAGGGGCCTCTTTTAGTCCAGGTAAGCACAGAGAACACAGTTTGTCCCTGTAACTCACCCTCTGAAGCTGGGCAGCGTGGGCTTCATCGACTGATGGAGGTAACAACACCGATGTCAAAGCTCCTGGGACACAGCTCAGAGAGCTGTGATGTCCAAGCACCAGCTGGCTCCTGCAGCATGGGTTCTGCTGCACGTGTCCTCCCTGGGCCACATCATTTACGTGCATTATTGCACTCTGCTTCAATTTCTGCAGGTGGGAAGAACTACACAGCAAAGTAAGCAAGTTCATAGAGAGCACTGCCATGAGCTTGAACAGCACAAGAAGTCAAAGAAAGTGCAGTCTTTAGTACCCTGGAAGGCTCCTAAATATTCTCTCACTTCAGCTGTGCACAGATGGCTAAGGAGGAACAGGTGTTTTTTTTATCCAAGCAGCAAGATGTTCAAGATAGTTGCTTCACCCCTGGTTTCATGAAGAAGCAACAAGAGAAGCAGGATGAAATATATATATATATATATATCTCCATACTGATATATATATATATATATATATATATATGTATATATACCTATATTTGTATAGCTGCAGACAGTTTGTGCAGAGTTACAATGCTGCTCACTTTCTCTGTGCATGTCTACTCTGGATCTACTTCATTTGGTAGTGTGGAGATGAACATCCACGGCCACAGCGTGGCTGCAGCAGTGCAAGAGCTGCCTCTGGCCAGCTGGGATTTTGGCTGAGCACAGCCCTGGAGGCCCTGTGCCCCAGCTCCCCAGGCTGCAGCCCACAGCCTGCTTGGCTAAAGGCGTTTGCTCCGTGGCTGTATCACCCTGTGGTAGGTAGAAGTAGTCCAGCTTCATTTTGAATCACAGCTTCTAAACCTGACGGTCCCACTGAACTGCCCCGTGTTGGGGGTGGGAAAGGGAATCCTTTTCAGTAAGATCATCTTAATTCCTGCCCTGGACGATGCCAGCAGTACCCACAGCTTGAGGCACTGTGACAACTGTGAAGTCCTTCGTTGGTCCACGGCTTGTAACAATACATATGTAACTCCCTCAGGCTTTATGAGGATTAATTGGCTAATGTTTGTGAAGCTTTGGAGATAAAATACACGGTGTAAGTGTTAAAGAACTGTTGTCCTGACGTGCCATCAGGAAATCAAGGATATCCTGCTCTGCAAGGCACTGTCATTCAGGTGATCCCACACAAGCTATTTTTTCCCCACTTGTTCGAAACTCAAAACTTGTTTGGGGAATCATTTCAGTGAAAGATGCAAGAGTATTCTTTCTCATTCCAGGCTCCCCTCCCTTACAAGGGCCATGTCCCCACTGCCCCAAGCCTGTGCAATGAGCCATGCTCCTAAAAGATTTATTTTAGCTTTCCAACAGACTTTTCTGCAGGAGAAGTCACACTGCTGGGCTGTCAGGAAAAGCAGTGCAGGATGTCTAGCCCTGCCTTCCTTTCCCACAGCAACAACAAGCTGTGTTACTCCAAACAGATACCTCTGTGAAGCAGCTTCTGGGGAGCTGAAATTTTCCTCTTAAAATTTAAATTAACCATTCACCCCCATATGCTTAATGTTGGTTATTACTCCAGAACAACTGTCAGCTCCAAAGCTTATTAGAAACTGGGAAAAACATTTGATGAAAGAAATTGAGGGGAAAAATAAAATCAAACCAAACCAAACCAAAACCCTTTTCTAAGCTTTCTAGGAGAAGCAAGCAAATTCCTTGACTGACAGTGCAATGGAGGGTTTTCAAATATTCCCCTAATTCTTAACATTCAGGGGTCAGATTCTACAAAGCTAAACAGGATCTGGAAGCAGGCATCAGGTGGTAAATTCAATGGTATCTCCTGGTAGCCAATTTCTACCAATACCACAGTAAGTCAGAAAACTCCAGTCCCACCTTGACTTAAAGCCCTTTAACTGTCCTTGGTTACTCTGAACCACAATTGATTATTAGATCTTAAAACAGCAGAAAATGAAACACATGGATCAATTTTTTTTTCTAAAATAATATACTCTGCTCTAGATGGATGAACCAGTATTTTCTGAAGGAGAAGCTGGTTCATTAGGGTGTAACAATCCTTCCAGCTGGACATGGTTGGAGAACCTTAGAAAAGCTCTGGAAGGAAGATGTGGTTTTGTAAAACTCAGGGTAATTATTCTTTCTTAGCCCCCCTGGGTGTAAGATTTATTATGTGAATTAGGCAAAAGCATTTCATCCTTCAAACAGAAATCCACAGAAATCTAGACAAAGATGTGAAATTATGTTACCAACATTATAATTCACAAAACATGTAACTTGGACAAAAAAAAACCCAAAAGCTGAAGATGTGGAACTTTCCTGGTTTGTGTCTGTATCCCACCAAATCAGCTGTTCCATGAGCAGTCACCAAAGCCAGTCTCAATGGAAGGGACAGCCAAAGGCAGAGAGAGGTGGCAGCACCAACTCCAGTGGCTGCTGGACAGATGTGCCTGCACCACATGGCAGAGGACTTCTGAGGCTTGTAAAACCCAAACACAGCTTAAGAATTAGATGAAACGGCTTTCTGATTTTTTT
>VXBU01005724.1:448443-465147 GCA_013400315.1 Bombycilla garrulus
TTTTTTTTTTGCTTAGCCCAGAGAAGGAATAGCTCTGCTCTTTAAAAGGATCTCTACAGAGCAGTTGCTGAATTGGGACTTCAGGCAAAAAATTCTCCAGTCTTCTCTGGAGAGAAGGCTAATACATAACTAATACATAACCATAAGGTTTCACCATTTTATCTAGATAAAAGTCTTTTGACTTCTGGTTCTGGACAAACAAGCCACGCTGCAGCGATGCAAATTTAAAACTAGAGGCTCCAGCATTTTTCACAAAACTTGCAAAAATTAAAAGCTTCTTGCTATTAATAATCATCTGCACAAATAAATTCACACAAGAGAAGAGAATAGCAGTAGCTACAGAGAGTTAGACAGATGACCACTTGGTCTGGTTAATTGTTTATTTCACAAAGGGACTGCCATGTGTTCTCTCAGCCAAAATGACCCAGATAAGGCAAATCTGCATTTTGTAACTCTAACTGACTGAGACACAAAGCTAAAAATCCCAGCAGGGCTGTTTCAGCTACAGCAGCATTCCTCTTGCAGTTTCTGGTTTTTATTCCTATGCCATTCAAATCTTTTCAGCTCCAAAATGCTCCCTATTTTTAGTACACAATTTGAATTAAAAATTAAACAAAATGTGGAAGAGCATACAGGAAATCACTATCCCAAAGCACTGTATGGTAATTGCAGACACTGCATGCCTTGGCCCCTTCTCTTTGCGCCAGGTTGAATGCAAGTTTAATAGCTCTTCCCTCCTTGATCCTGCACTTGCCTGTTGTCCTTGTTTTGCTCAGTACACTTGGTTGTTTCCTTCGCTTTTATCATCTCTCAGGAAATAACAGGAAACTTTCTCATAACACACTTGCTCTTGGGCTAATTCCTGATGTGCTTGCACTGACTGAAGCTCCGAGTGACTAAAATGCTGAGGAGCAGCCACAGGCAGGAGAGGGCAGGGGAGGACTGAAGAGGGAGAATAACTTTATATAGATGAAAAATTTAAGTGGCACAAATAGAAGGCGAATCTGAAGCACAAAGCTTTTACCCATCCAAATCTGCTCAGAAGTTAATAGAAAGAGGGCACGAGGGTACACTCACTGTCTGTTACTGTTATTTATAAAACACAGCAGCATTGGCTGGTGGTGCACAGGTGGAGAAGAGTTTAAATGATGGAAATGCAGAGTAACTTCTTGGAACAAGCAGTTATTCCATCAGTATAAATGCCTTCAAAATTGGGTTCATATTCTAAGAGATTACTGGCATTAGAGTCTGCTCCAGAGATGTCTGAAATCAGTAGAGATCTTTCAGGCTATTTTATCTGGCTTCTGATTAGTCTCCTAGCTTAGACTAAAAACATGACAAGGGATAATAGAGCTGATAAACAAGGAACAGAGAAGAAAAGGTTTGCCAGAATATTACAGATAACTCTCATTAATCCACAAGAATTACGATGTCAAGTCCAAAATAGCTGCCAAATGTTTTAGCTAATATGTTCTTTCTAATCCAACTTTATTTTTAAAGTGGAATCTTTACACAAGATTACCTGAAAGGTCTTCACTGCTTAAATTTGCTACATTAGCCTTAAAGTTACTGCATTATTAGAACCCAAGGTCACCAGGGTTAATCAGCAAAAGGCTCTGCCCAGAAGCACCACGGGTTACATCTCCTCTGGCTATAAAAATCATCCAAGTTCAGACTCAGGGTCACTGGATCACAGGGCCCAAGCCCATGGCAGCCGCACTCTGGCAGCTGGTGCATTCAGAGTTCTACAGGCTGGCTCCCATCTCCTCACCTCTTGTCTCTGCATGAGGAACCTCTGAAGACATCGTGCAGCATGTGAAATGCCCCAAATGCAGGAACCTCTGAAGACATCATGAATGCCCCAAATGCAGGAACCTCTGAAGACAACATGCAGCATGTGAAATGCCCCAAATGCAGGAACCTCTGAAGACATCATGAATGCCCCAAATGCAGGAACCTCTGAAGACAACATGCAGCATGTGAAATGCCCCAAATGCAGGAACCTCTGAAGACATCATGAATGCCCCAAATGCAGGAACCTCTGAAGACAACATGCAGCATGTGAAATGCCCCAAATGCAGGAACCTCTGAAGACATCATGAATGCCCCAAATGCAGGAACCTCTGAAGACAACATGCAGCATGTGAAATGCCCCAAATGCAGGAACCTCTGAAGACATCATGAATGCCCCAAATGCAGGAACCTCTGAAGACAACATGCAGCATGTGAAATGCCCCAAATGCAGGAACCTCTGAAGACATCATGAATGCCCCAAATGCAGGAACCTCTGAAGACAACATGCAGCATGTGAAATGCCCCAAATGCAGGAACCTCTGAAGACATCATGAATGCCCCAAATGCAGGAACCTCTGAAGACAACATGCAGCATGTGAAATGCCCCAAATGCAGGAACCTCTGAAGACATCATGAATGCCCCAAATGCAGGAACCTCTGAAGACATCATGCAGCATGTTAACACCCCAAATGCAGGAACCTCTAAAGACATCATTCAGCATGTTAACACCCCAAATCTCCAGCACAGCCTTTGACAAGCATGCAGCAGACTCCTCTATTGCCCTAGACAACACAGCTCCTCTCAGCGTGGCAATGCCAGCAGGGAGAGAAGAACCCCATCACATTTGCAAAAGATGCTTTTGAAAGTCTGGGCCACATTCCACCCAGTGTAGGCAGTTGCCAGACACAAAGTGTTTACACTGATAACAGCTTTGCAAACCCCATTAGCAGCAGCATGCACTTATCAGTGGCCTGTTACATTCTGGCCAGGGGAATCCAGAGCTATGTTGTCATGGTTTAGCAATAGTATTCTCCCATTCAGTGTTCCCATCTGATGCCTGGAAAGGCTCACCTGGAACTGAGACTAGACAGAGCAGAAGGAATAAAATGAGTATTTATGGAAATGCCTCAAAAGGATTCACCTTGGGCAGCACAAGAGCCTGGCCAGGGCTGCATGCAAATCCAAGGTGGATCCCAGTCACGAATTTTTTACACTTCTCTATGTTTTGGTTCATCTACATATTGGGTTCAACTGTCTGATTACATGAAGTCTCAAGCCCCTGGCTTGCCCTTTCTCTTTGCTGTTTTTTCTGGTTTTTTGGGTAATGGCTGTCCTTGATTCTCTAGGGAGGGATTGTTTTGTCTAACTGCCCTGAGAACTCACTAACACTCAACATGAAGTTTTAGAGTTACATACCAGGAAGCAGAGAATCTGAAAAATACAAAAGCTAAAACCCAAGGCATCAATCACATCAAAACTCCAAACCATGTCCTGCTCTTCACTCCCTCCTTCCCCTCTCAATGCCCTCTTGGGGCTGGAGAGGAGCTGGAATCACAAAAGACAAAGATTCCAGGTTGAGATAAGAACAATTTACCAAAAACAGCAATGGCATAAGAAAACAAACAGCAACAGCATTAATAATAAAAGTTTAAGGTACTTATAACGATAAAAGTACAAGGTGCTCACAGTTACCTTAACTAGAGCTCAGTCCTGAGTGCCCTGCTGAAGAGACAGCACATGAGCAAGAACACTCAACACCTCCCAAGCAGGGCAGGTGTTTCCAGCTACNCAGCAATGACATAAGAAAACAAACAGCAACAGCATTAATAATAAAAGTTTAAGGTACTTCTAATGATAAAAGTACAGGGCACTCACAGTTACCTTAACTAGAGCTCAGTCCTGAGTGCCCTGCTGAAGAGGCAGCACATGAGCAAGAACACTCAACACCTCCCAAGCAGGGCAGGTGTTTCCAGCTACCTCTGCAGGCACATTTGGAAGGTGTGGGTAGCTGGATGAAGCCAGCCTGGGCTTCTGGGTATCACAAGGCAGCTGCTTCAGTCTGTCCAGCTCTGAAAGCACAGGCACAGCTCCTGCAGGGCACCCAGGCCACGCTGCACGTGCTCAGCACCACTGCCAGCAGTGTTAGGTGTGTCTGGGATAGCTCCTCCCTGCACCTTTCCCTACAGTGTGCATCTACAGGTCAGATTAGAAAGAGGAGCTCATGGCAAGCCTTCCTTGGCAAGGAGAAACACCTCTGCTGGGTTCTGGGGTGCTAGGGGAGCTTCTCTGGGGCTCCCAGGCCAGCATGTCCTGCAATTCAGTGCCTACACGGCTGTGTCCAGCTTTGCTTCCTCCCCACCCCGAGCAGGGACCCACGGTGCTGCTGGCCAAGGGGTGAAATGTGCTCAACGCACCAAATCTCAGCCTTGTTTCCAACGTAGAGACGTGCACAGAGCAAGGAAAAGCAAAAGCACAGGGTGAGAAGATCTTAATTAGTGCTGCTCCTGCATGGAACCTTCTGGGGAGATGGCTGAACTTCACTGCTGAGCTTTCAAAGATGTCAAGCTACCAAATCCACCTCTAAGTATTTAGGTTAAACTGATGTGGTCTGATTTTCCTAAGTGGAAAATATCTGGGACTCCCACTTCAGCTCAACACATGGAACCACTTTAAAAAATAAGATCAATTCTGTGTTCTTGTGCTTTCAAGATACTGACTCACTCTTCATGTTTTGTTTTATGCTTGAGATGTCATTTGAACAATAAGAGAAAATATCAGCTCTTTTTCTATTCTTTAATGTGTTTTGAATAGTATTCTTTCCTGTTCTTGTAAAAGAAATGCTGAAGAGACAAATCTAGCAAATAATTGAGATAAAAGATGCTTCACATAATCAGAGATCAACAGACATGTTTTTAGGGGCTTTCTTTTATAATTCCTTCCATTGAAATGTGTTTAAACACAAGTGTGTCCTGCTAGCATTTTCTAATTGAACATGAAAACATTATTTCATTGAAATGTCAAAGCCTAGAAGTAATGTTGACAAGGAACAGATACAACAGAAGTGCAATATTACTAAATGCAAAAATGTAAAAACAAATAAAAAACGGTTAAGTAAAAGACCTGATCTCTGTTTTCTAACGTGCAGAGTCACAAGAAAGGAGAATAATTCTAAAATGTGTTGTCTGATATGATTATTTCTCATAGCACAGAAATATAGGGAAATCTCTATTTTAGAATTCATTAGGTTAAAATTCAGTACTTCATCCCTCTGCTTAACAGTAGCAACTTATTTTTTTTCTTACACCTTTTTTTTTAGTTATTATTTTCATTGCGTAAACCTTAAGGAATAGTTCACTTTAATGTGTTTCATGCCAAAATTCTTTGGGTTTTTTATTCTTGCAAAACCCAGGTTTTGAGTACCTCTGAAGGATATAAACATACATGAGCAATGGCCACATGGCAGAAATGTGCAGCCTCATTATTCTGACTGAGGCCAAGGTCACAAATCACTCACATGAGTTCCTTGTCCTCTTCTCAGCTTATTCACAGTTATTGTTTGGGGTGCTCACCCCAAGAAATGTAAAGGCCTTCCCGACAACGTCAGGGAAATAACCAAGAGAAACAGAGCAGCAGATGTACGTGGTTCGCCTGCACTGAGTAAATATTCATCTGCATGTCTGCAGGTGAAATTACCCACACGGCTCTTCAGGAGGGTGGAGGGAGGGAATCACATCTGTTCTCTAGCTTGCAGTCAATTCAGAAATAAGGAGTTTGCCTGCTGGGCTCTCCTAACACACCTTAACAGAGGGATAATAAAGTGTTATGTGAGCAGACGTGGAATACTGACTGACCTGCAGCACAAGTGCTAGCAGTTTTAAGGAAGCTGAGCTTGTATGTGCTGGAAGGAACTTTTGAAATTCTCACCTCTGTTTTCCCAGTTGTGCCTAAATCTTATAATTTGCCTCTGGAACTGAATCAAACCACGGAGAGCAATTTGGGCTCATTGTGGTAATGTACAAATTGATGTTGCCTGAGGACAGCAAATGCTCCAACTGCCCAGAAATTTAAGAAGCATCTCACACTTGCTGTGAGAAGCTGGTGTGGATTTTTAAGCTGTAGAGCTTGACAAACTTTGAAAAGGCCTGAAAATTGACTGATTGAGCTTCACACACAAGACCATTATTCTTATAAAATTCATTCATTGTTTTCAAAAAATGGACTGTTGTGAGAACAGAAAAGTAAAGTGCTTTGACAAGAAGAAGGAGCAGCAAGAAACAGACATTGGATGACTTCTGTAAATCTGAAAAGAATTAATCTTTTGAAAATAGGAGTCAGATTCTTAGCTGTGGGACAAAAAAGGCTCAATTCAACATAATTGTGCTGTCAGAGCCATCTACCACTGTCATAGTCACAAGACACTCTTGTACTATTGTCATAGATTCCTCATTTTTCTGGTATGGGCAAGGAGACTGAAGGGCCAGATATGATGGGGAGATAAAAAAATTAGGGAAAAAGGAATAATGTGAAAGAGCCCAAGATCTGCAATCTTAGCCACTGTCTAAATGTGATTGCTTTGACTGCAGATGGTTTTTGTGGGGTTTAGAGCAGCCACACTGCATACTTGAAAGATGTACCCTCAGATCCGCTTTATTCAGGGCATGGGGAGGGGGAAGCCTGACTTCCCAGAAACTCATCTGACACCATGGTGCCAGAGCACATAGAAGGAATTCAGATAAGCAGAAGCCATGTTGGCAATCACGAGGGGACCAGAGATTGCAAGGAAAAGGGAGATGGATGCAGCACTGATGGTTTCATGGTGCCAGCAAGGAAACCAGTCTCAGTTCATACAACAAGCGGGATTGCAGGATTGAATAAAAGAGAAAGAGCTTGGCCTAGAGGGTTCAAGGAGTGTTCACAGGAAGGGACAAAGCAGGGATGCAGCAGCAGGAAGAAGGGTAAAAGAGGGGCCCAGCTGTGTGGGGACAGCAGCAGAGAGCACCATGAGCAGACACAGCCACTGCAGCAGAGCCTGCCCTGTGCTCAGGTGTGCCATGCTCGAAATGGCCTTGATGCCCTTCTCTCCAGCTGCTCCTCTTCCTGTCATCCACTGCCCATACTCAAGGCCTCAGCACAGTGCCAACATTCCCCTCATTCTGCTAATTCCATGGGAGCCCTGTGGTTTTTTATGTTGTCACCTAGCCAGGGAGATCTGGTGGGCTGGAAGCATCAGCAGTGCCTGGGGCACCTGCACTGACCAGGGCATGTGCCTGTGCTGCCAGTTTGGGCTCAGGACCAGCCCTGTCATCAGCCAGAGGCCCAGGAATGAGCTAAATGCATGTTTAAACATGTTCCAAACAGAGCACCAGTGCCTGGAAGCTGACTGCTACCTAGAGCTTTCTCATGGCTCTGTGTGTGGGAGAAGGGAGAGAAGAAGTAGGTCACAAGGCTTGTTACAAACCTAAAATGGGCATCAGAGAGAAATATTTTTGGGAGGGTCTACAGTGTGACAGTTGTGAACCCAAGGAAAGCAGGGGAGCTGCAGCTGAGAGCAAACAAGTGCTCTCATGGCTCTGAGTATCCACAAGATGACCCAGAGTGGTTGTTCAGCCAAGCAGGACCAGGGACTGCAGCTTGTTGTCCATCTGTGCCTGCCAGGCTCCGGCCAAAACAACTCCCCACAGGAACCTGCACTGATGTTCACTCTCATTCTGCCAGACAAGGAGGGGCAGATGATGGAGAAGTGGTACAAAGCTCTGCCTTAAGGCAGATAATTAGTGCAGATTAATTTCTGTTTTCTTGTAAAAGCTGACTGATTGCATCAAACTCCTCTTGCAGACAAAATATGACGAGTACAATATAAAAAATACATGTTATGCAGAGCCATACCTGTCTTATTGCTCTCCTACCTGCAGCACATCCTGTGTGCCAGTGACTTCATTTAACCTTCACTGGATTGATAATTTATTTTAAAGAAACACTCACAATCAAACTGAGAAGAATCCATTCATACGGATACCTACACTAAAGTGTCAAATATTGAACCCCTTGTCTACCAAGCAAAGGCAAATTTGGATCTGAATAAAAGCATATTTATCTCCTGCATATTTATCTAACAATTCTCTATGAAATATTAATGTGCCTGTCTAACTATCTACTTGCACATTAAAACTTCACACTAGTTTTTCTAACACATATGCCTGGACTTTAGGAGCAGCAACTTGTGAGTAGCTCTCAGTGCAGCAAGGCATCAAGTGCCTGGGAGCATTTTAGCTCCTGGAGTGTAATCCCCTACACTTCTCCCAGCCCACATATTGTCAATTACTTCTCTCTGCCTTGAACATATGAAAAAAGAAAAGGTGGGGAAAGGGGACTGGGTGAAGGGGATCCACCATCCATCTGGCTCTCAGCTGTGAAATGCTGCTGGGGGTTGTGTTTTTGACAAGCCTTTAGGTACAGGGAGTTTCTCCCAGCACATCCCCATGCTGTGAGGAACACAGTCTGATCACAGGCACTTCACTTGCTTTATTTAGGAAAACCTTCTAGCAACTTCAATGGGAATTCAAGGAAATGCCTCAGGCTTCTGCAGCTGCAGGCTCCAGGGCCTCAGTATTGTATTTGCCATGTCTGAGTCAGACCAGATGATGTAGTCAGAAGATCATGTTGAATCTGTAGGTAATTTAAGAATAAAATTGCATTGAATGAAGCATTAGCTTCATCAAAAAGCCAAATTATGCTGAAGTTATGAAACATCACTCAGCTATGAACAAAACTCCGTAATTCCTTCTCTGTGCTTATTTTCTTTTTATGTCCCCTGCATTTATTTCCCTTGGGTTCCTACCCCTAAGTGCTGTCTGATGAGAAGAGTCTTGCGTTTGGCCCCTGTTACATGATCCTCCAACAGCCTGTTGACAACAGACATCAGCCCAAATGGGAGGCACAAGATAATCCTGGAAATGACAGCTGCAAACATCCCATTTGATAGTCTTCAGCATGTGCTAATAATTGTTTTCAACACATGCCACAGAAACACAGTGCAAACGTGTCTGCAGAGTGGGCATGCACGAGAGCTGAAGAAATTATTGCAAAATCTACCAAGTGATAAATGGGCAAAGAATCATTACAGATAATTCCTTGCTGACATACACGAGCAGATGGATCCTGGTCCATTTCTGCCCTCAATTACATGGGGCAGTGGCCAGGCAGTTTAAGGGGGATGGCACCTGGATCCTCCATATTTTATAATTACAGGATAAGCTTAGCAACATGCCTAAGTTCTGTAAATGAAACACATTAAAAATGGGGATTTAAAAACAAATTTAGTTGCATATCTAATAAAATCAATCTAATAATTATGTCATTATTACTAATTAACAAATACAAAGTATGTAACATTTTGTCACAGAAATGGGTAAATTTTTTGAGTTTTGCATTCCTTGGAGCACTTACCTCAGTCTAGTGAATGGTCTTGCATCTCCTCAGCCCTTCAGAGGATGTGTCAGACTAGAAGAAGCTGTAACTTTACCTTTACTGTAAAACCATTGAAGTGACTTGGCTTATTTGAAGATCAGTATGTTCATCTACATCTTTCATTAAGAAAGGGAACAGAACTCTGGAACTACAAATGTTCTTGCTTCTTGGAATACACTTCTGCATAGATATTTAAAAATTTATGTCTCCATTATCATGTGGAACAATGTAAGTAACTGTTAAGATAAACTCTATTGATTTAATATCAAAAGTCTATCTAGTGGCACCTCTAAAGCACTTATCTCCATGGTGTGACACTTCAGCATCAGACACAAAATAAAATAATTACAGTAAGGCTGCTTATGGGCAGTTTGTGATGATGGCAAATATTTTCATTGATACTACTATTTCTATAGGTACTTTTGAAATAAACAATGTCTACTTACTCAGCTTTCCATAAAAAGATTTGTTAGATTTTTTCAATTTTCATTTTTCTGAAAAGAAAACCCTCTCCTGAGTTTCATCCCTTTTTTTGTTTCCCACACTTGAATTTCCTCCTTTACTTCTTTCACATTGCCCCTAAAATATATGAGAATAAAAAAGGTCAGAATCTTGGAAAAGAACATTTCTAAAAGGTTTTCTAAAGAAAATTACTGTGCTGGCCAAAAGAATGAAAATTGCATCTTCTGTTGCTTAACTCAAAGAGAAAACTTACCTACTGTTTGAGTTAAATTTTCAAAGGTTAAGGTAATAATCAAATCTGGTTTTACTATTTCTGGTGATAAGATCTAATAAATACCTAAATAAATCAGGTTTATTTAAAACTATAATTAGAAGATAGTCATCATTGTAACTAAACTCTGATATGAACCTGAGAAAACGATGAGATTTCATCTTAATACAAATGAGACACAAGACCCCCTGTTTGAGGGACAGCACTCAGATCAGCAAAGGGATTCAGACACAGTTACGAAAAAGACAATTCACTGCAATTAGCAAGGTCTAATTAGGAAAAAATGCTTAAATTATTTAAATGGTTTGCAATGATTTCTTGTTCTCATGCAGCTTTTTTTCCCCTTAAAAGTAGTAAGTGTCTTTCATTTTCTTTGCATACTTTCTCTAGATCTTCCCTGGAATCAATTTGCCATTTAGAATCAGGTATGGATCCATCCTTTTACCATATGATTTAATAACCCCCAAAGATCTGCTAGGGGTCTTATAAGGCCTTTACTAATCTTCAGGAAATAAACAAATAACATATAATTAACAGTTTACATCACTATTTACAACTGAGTAACAACCAAAACTGCCAGCCAACTTCCTTCTCCAAGAGAAAAAACTGCCAATGAGATCAACGGGTAGAACACAGGGCTTGTAGTTTACCCTGAATTCAACAGGATCAAAAGAGGATTCTTCACAATCCTTGCTTTCCTTGTACAGGTTGGTAGAAGAGCTTGCTGGGAGTCTCCTCCACTTGGGATCATGGACGGGGCCGTGGGGAAGCCAGGCTTGAGGGAAGAATGTATCTTGCAGGGAGATGGGAGCAGGAAAGAGACACATTTCCAAACCTTGGGTTTCATTTGGTGTCAGAAAACCATGTTTATCTATGGAAAAAGGTAATCCTGGCTTATTTGAATATCGTAACACATAAATAAGACAGACATCTAAGGACTGGCCAGTGCCAATGTCTTTGCACACCCTCACTTGGAAGACAGAGAGGGACCTGCCTGGCTCAGGGTTGCATCACGGGTAAGTCTTGTTCCCAAAGTTCTGCTCTGCACTGAGAGGAAAGACTCAGGCTTCTGGAGGAGTAAGAACAGAAATACAAAGCAGACACAACTGGATGACATTTACTTTTCTTATTTTTTCTTTATCCTTCATGTTGTTATATTCTTATTGCATGCAGCATTCAGAAACAATTCCATTTTCAACAGAGGGAAATTTCAGATTCTTAACCATTGAGCTACACTGAGGACAGGTCTCTGGCTTTGAGCAAACGTTATCCTTTATGTAAGCATGACAGATGCTAAAGGATTTCCAGGGATCCAGGGATCAGCTCTGTCAAAATTCTGCCCTGCAAATGAGAAAATGCACCACATGCCACTTCCCAGAGCCAAGCAGCTTGACATGCTTGTGGCTGCCAGGATGTTGGCAAATTCTGCTTAATGTCTTGAGCAAAAAGGGGTAGAAGGAAGTTTCTGGAATAGCAGGTGCCTGAAAGTTTCTGAACAGCAAGCTCTGCTTTCAGAAAGCCAGGGGCACAGAGGAGAGCAGCCCGTAGGTCTCCATCAGCTCAGCAGTGCAGCAAACGTGGGAAGCATCACACCCCCCTCATTTCCAGCTGGTTCCATTTGACTTGGATCAAGGCAGACAAACACCTCTCTCCTTCACAAAGCACCTCACTTAAAACTGCCAAATTTTCCAAATGTTGAGCAGCCACAGCTCCCACTGAGATCGCTGAGGGTTGTAGCAAAACTTAGCATGTGTGAAAAAATGGGGGATTTTAGTTTCCACATCTAAATATCAACTTTGGTGTCTGACTTCAGGTGTCCACTTACAATGGGAGCTAAAGCAAAGAAGCATGTCTGCGCCTGACAAATATTGTTTGGAAAGCTGGGCACATCAGAAAATAATCCTGAGAATGAAAGCTTCTTTCAGTAAAATTGTTTTCACACAAAGTTTGTAAGAAAAAAGCAATATATATTTTTTTTTTCAGTTTAAATATTTCTTCATATATTTACTCATACAAAATAACAGTCGTTTCTAATATGGGACCATATGTGCAGAGCAAACAATAGCATGTACTGGAGTTTTCTCCAGCATCTCTTTTCAAATCCTCACTTCTTCTTCCAATTAGGTTGGAAGCACAACATTGGGGTGGAGTAATGAACATCTACTCAGTAATTTATGTGACAGGAAATTGAACAACCACCTCCTCAGCCATTATTTCCGTGAATTTCCCAAGCTGTAAATGCATCAAACAGTTACAGAAAAGCATAAATTCTGTTAAGCAGATGGTCTCATCTTTCTAGAGAAAACTGTCCCCAAAATGTTCCTGTCTACAGGCTTGATCTGTGGACCAAAAACCTGTAAAAATGTTTTCTCATTTCATATTGAATTACCATGGTGGCCTAAATTGTCTGAAAATGTTAACAATTTCAGATGCCCTGTAATATGGGGTAGTAAAATCTAAAGGTTATGTTGTTTTTGAAAAAACTCAAAATACACATCTGCTACCTAAACCTCAAACCTGTCACAGAATGTTTTAAATTGGGCGTTAAAACTGCTGGACACTCAAAACATTGTTATCCAAATGTGACCTGGTGCACTTAGAAATGGAAAAAGGGGAGGCTGTTGGTGAGGAACATTGCTCTGACAAGTCCACAACTAAATGCTGAAGCACCATTACTTACCCAATATTAGGATTTGTGCCACTAGGAATTTATAATTAGTTCTGAAAACCTGGAGAGAATGATGAATTTTATGAACCTGCCAGCAATAAATTTATCAGATAAAAACCACTTGAACAAGGAATACTCTGTGGTTCCTGAGTGACACAAACTTCAGTGAAGTGTCATGCTTAGGAGTGTTTAAATTGTCTGAAATACACCACGTCAAAACCCTCGGCAGCAGCAGCAAAGAGCCAAGGTGCCCGTGTCCATTGAGTAGTACAAGTATAGAATTCAATTCTATTTTTTCACTTTGACTGCCAATTTTATGACACTTCATTTAAGCCTGAGTCTCCAAAGAATCAATTCAAATTAGCTTTCTAATTTTCCCCAAAGAATCTGCTTTAAAATAAATTGAATAGTAACATAAGGCTTAGTAAATGAGTGTAAAATTCAAGTGAACTTCTCTGAAGAAAAACCTCTTTTAATCTGAAGACCAATAAAGCTCAGGTGCAATAATATATGACAACTCTAAAAATAGTTTGTCCTTGCTGGTGGTTTAACATAGGACAAGCTATACTTTGTGTAGTTGCAATGTCTAGGGTTTCATGCCGTGATACTGGGAATATGAGTTCTTATTCAAGATTGTGTTTGAAGGCAGACATAAAAATCCTTTTTGTTTTTTTTTTAAGAACTGTCATTTCATCAAATCTTAGTGATGTTGTGGCAGAGCACTGTTGTCTTTTAACTTGTTTTTCTACATTTGTGGTTCAGAGTGAGATTTTTTTGCAGTTTTCCATCACTGACAGGGGCAGTATTTCTTACAATTTTACACGTTTTCCAGCACAGGTGGTAAAGTTTCCTCCCTAAGCAAATGATAGGAAGCTGGGGGACTACATACCTGTAACGTGACCACTGGCAGGGAGCACAGGCTACAAGGAGCTGAGCAAAGAGGTGAGACAGTTGCAGCAGTCATCTGCCAATTCCACTCAGTCTTCTTCCCAAGGAGATGGAAAAGAGCGTGTCTGGCCCTGGGCTGGAAATGAAGGCACAGAAGCACAGCTAGCAGCAGCAGAGCTGTCACAGAAAGCTTGGGACATTCACCTAAGGTGATATTAACAGATTTTAACCAATTACTGGTGTTCAGCAGAGCACCGAGCCCAGATGTCCAGAGTCCTTCTGAGTTCTATCCCATCATGAGTTTCCACAATGTCTCCTTGACAATTTGTTTAGCTTTCCTTTACACTTCAGAACAGCAAGTGCAGAGAAAATGCTAACTTTAATTATCATATCACATATACAAAAAAATCACTGTGCATTCTGTTTATACACAGCTACATTTGAGGCGGAAAGCTGAAGTTGAGATAATGTTAATTCCACAGAATCCAGCTGCCTGTCAGTGTCAGGCTTCCCCAGTAATTTGTCTGAAGGATGGTCAGGAGATGGTGGTGTTCCCCTGGTGGTGTTCCCCTCTGGGATCAGTGGCTCTTGCCCTATTGCCGTCTTCAGAAAGTTCACTAGAAATTTGACTGAGGGAAGTGACTCCTTTTGCCTCAGCACAGCAGCAGAAATTCAGGTCTCAGCTTGCTCAGTGCTAATCACAGGCATGTCAATAAAATATTCAACGGGAAAAACCCCAAACATGCCTTCACTTTGCCTAATACCACACATTTACAGAGGTATCAAATGGTCACTCGTGTTGTCACCTTTTTGTTTTTTGTAAAAGCAAATTAAATCAAGAAATCAGATTACTTCAAATTTATATTTAAAAAATGCAATGAACAGACAAAATAAGCAGTTGTTCAGCAATGGCTGAAGCAGGCCTGTGGCTAAAGCCAGCAGCTCCTGCCTCTTGCTTTGTCCTTAGCTGCTGCATGGGCCGTGAGAAGAGTTGCCCTTCGCGCCACTGATGCACCAGTGATTTGAACATTTCCATCCACTGCAAAATTGTTATGTATGGAATATAACACCTGCATCTAACAGGTATAGACTCATGAATCACAGAATCATTAAGGCTGGAAAAGACCTCCAAGATCCCTGAGTCCAACATTAATCCCATATGACCATCTCCATGGAACCACACGCACATGCCCTTCGAATACTTCCAAGGATAGTGGAAGTCCATCCACCACTTCCCTGGACAGTGTGTGTCAATGGCTGACCACCCTTTCCACAAAGAAAGCTTTCCTAATATCCAATCTAACCTCTCCTGGCACAAGCTGAGGCCATTTCCCATTGTCCTGTTGTTTGTTACCTGGGAGAGGAGAGCAACACCCACCTGGATAGAACTCCTCTCAGATAGTCACAAAGAGTGGTAAGGTCTCCCCTGAGCCTTCTTTTCTCCAGGCTAAACAACACCAGCACCCTCTGCTGCTCCTCAGAAGACTTAGTTCCATGTGGTCTCTTAATTCCATCTAGTATTACACCCAAGCTCAACAAACTGCCAAGTCTTGGTGTTTTGGGAGGAGCTGATGAGAGGATGGCAGCATTCTCTCAGGAGTCCTGAAAATCCAAAGATGGCGACTTGCCTCTTTCCACCTCAGAGGAGGCCTGGTGTCGTCTCAGGTGGCCAGGCAGGACAGGGGAACCCAGTGGGGGAGACCATCTGCATCCCTGAGGTGAACAAAATCCAGGTCTGTCCCTGCAGCAAGAACAGTAAAATGTCCCAGCAATTCACAGAAGTGTTTTGTATCAGGACTGACTGCACAACACCTCTAATGTAGCCCGCCCTCGTTTTGTGTGAGGGTAAAACACCTCAGAAGCTGTGGGGCAGCAGGCCCTGCTGGCTGTGGGAGCTCAGACTGGGGACACTGGGGACAAAACCAGGATGGCAGGGCAGACTGGGGACATTGAGGACAGAACCAGCAGGGCAGTGCAGGGCAGGCTGGGGACACTGGGGACAGAACCAGGATGGCAGGACANAGAACCAGGATGGCAGGGCAGGCTGTGGCATTGCTGGGGCAGGGGATGATGGCCCTGGGGGCAGGCAGGGGGTCCTGAGCCATAAGCAGGGTGGGGTGGCCCTTGGGAAAGCCAGGCAGGGGCGGTCAGGCCTGTCAGTGTCCTTGGGGCCATGACACAAATTTTCCTGTTCTTATGTCGGCACCCTTCATACAGACAGATAGAGCTCTGAAGAGCAAAAGCATTTCTGCATACCTGACAAGCTTTGTTAATATTATTTCTGGGTTCTGCTTGAAAAAAAATACATTGTGAATAACCACATGGCAATGTGCTACCCAGGATGACCAACAGAGAACAAATGACAGGAGTACAAACATTCCATAGATACTGTCAGAGAAGTCTTCATTCAGGACACCTCATTATTCCCTTAATTATTCATTTTGTTTATTTACAGTAGAGATATTAGACATAATATGGTGTAAGTCCCTAGCATCCTCAAACACCAGATGCTGGCTTTTCTCTCCAGTCCCAAAAGGAAAAACCAAAGCATCACAGCGAGAATTAACAAAAGTCCAATTAAATTTCTTGCCAGAACGTTAATTTCCCAAAAATAAAAGCAGCAAATTAATAGTAAGCTGCTAGTCACCTCCCTTACTGCTTTTGCACACATTTGAAACGGCAATAATCTGTGTATAAAATGCACATCATCAGATACACAAGCAAATTTTAAAACTGATTTAAAGCTTCACCTTTTTGTCGTCTCAAACAGCAGTCTAAGGGAAGAACTGCTAAGGGCTTTGCTCCTTGAAATGACAAGCGATGCACAAATGTTGCTACAAAGGCATGAGGGATGAGGAGTCTCCACGCAGAATACAGAGGACCACAGCAGGGGTTGGAAGGATCTCCGAGGTCATTCTTTCATCTCCCTGCCCCATGGCAGAATGGGCTAAGCTTATCTTGGCAGGTATGTGTTCAACCTCTTCGAGAGCCTCCCTGTTAATGGGCACTTGACAAGTGCTTCAGGCAAGGGATCCCTGCCAGTCACTCCCTGTTCATTAAAGCGTTTCCCTCTTTAAAGTAAATCTCACTTGCCACAGTTTAATCACATTACTTTTCGCACTATCAGTGGACATGAAAAAAAGGATTATAATG
>VXBU01005724.1:465166-620625 GCA_013400315.1 Bombycilla garrulus
GTCCTTGGGGCCATGACACAAATTTTCCTGTTCTTATGTCGGCACCCTTCATACAGACAGATAGAGCTCTGAAGAGCAAAAGCATTTCTGCATACCTGACAAGCTTTGTTAATATTATTTCTGGGTTCTGCTTGAAAAAAAATACATTGTGAATAACCACATGGCAATGTGCTACCCAGGATGACCAACAGAGAACAAATGACAGGAGTACAAACATTCCATAGATACTGTCAGAGAAGTCTTCATTCAGGACACCTCATTATTCCCTTAATTATTCATTTTGTTTATTTACAGTAGAGATATTAGACATAATATGGTGTAAGTCCCTAGCATCCTCAAACACCAGATGCTGGCTTTTCTCTCCAGTCCCAAAAGGAAAAACCAAAGCATCACAGCGAGAATTAACAAAAGTCCAATTAAATTTCTTGCCAGAACGTTAATTTCCCAAAAATAAAAGCAGCAAATTAATAGTAAGCTGCTAGTCACCTCCCTTACTGCTTTTGCACACATTTGAAACGGCAATAATCTGTGTATAAAATGCACATCATCAGATACACAAGCAAATTTTAAAACTGATTTAAAGCTTCACCTTTTTGTCGTCTCAAACAGCAGTCTAAGGGAAGAACTGCTAAAGGCTTTGCTCCTTGAAATGACAAGTGATGCACAAATGTTGCTACAAAGGCATGAGGGATGAGGAGTCTCCACGCAGAATACAGAGGACCACAGCAGGGGTTGGAAGGATCTCCGAGGTCATTCTTTCATCTCCCTGCCCCATGGCAGAATGGGCTAAGCTTATCTTGGCAGGTATGTGTTCAACCTCTTCGAGAGCCTCCCTGTTAATGGGCACTTGACAAGTGCTTCAGGCAAGGGATCCCTGCCAGTCACTCCCTGTTCATTAAAGCGTTTCCCTCTTTAAAGTAAATCTCACTTGCCACAGTTTAATCACATTACTTTTCGCACTATCAGTGGACATGAAAAAAAGGATTATAATGTTTTTTTTTTCTCATATCTGCAAGTCTTTCGTGCATTTGAATACTTTTTTTGCTCAGTTGTCACTCCTTTCTGGGTTTTTCCCAATTGCTCTGACACTACCCCATGCTTTGAGCAGCAAGGGCAGTGCCATACACTCAGGTGTCAGAGAGTTTTGCCATTCACTGCAGTGCACTCTGGCCTGAGCCCCAACCACCTTTTAACCTCACTCTTGCCTCTGCTTTCCCCTGTGCGTGCCTTATAGTGTGATTAAATGGGCTGAGAGCTTCAGGCTGCCACTCCGTGATCACAGCAACAATTAATCTTTTCAATTCCAAAACAATCAGGTCTCTTTCAGCAATATTTTCAGTCTATTTAGAAAAAACTATTATTAAATACACATTTCTTAAAAGGTTTTGACAAGGCATTGCTCTTTTTTTATATCGGGCTCCTACAAAATCATGAATACTTGTGTTAAACAGACTTCTACTTTATGTGTGGGGACAAAATCAGTGCTTTCATTATCAATGAGCAACACATCTTAAGTTGCAACCAGATGGCACTTGAGCAATTATGCACATATATTATCTGCTGCAGGGAGGAGAAACATCAAACATAGATTGCCAGCCTACTGTTGCCCATGTGATTTCTATGATAATAACAGAGACTATTTCACAGAGGTGAAATATTCAGGTTTGCTGTTGATTGATTCAGGAAAGGGCGTTAACAGGTTTTGCAAAACATGCAAAAATGTGGCATTTGCATAGCTGGAGATAAGTAAAATCAGTCATAAAACAGTGGAGTAAGTATTTTATCTCACCAGCAGGAAAGATGAACTATGTACCCCATTCTGAGAGGCAGAGACTCTCTTAGGCATGGTTGCAGAGTTTGCCTACTGGGATCCTGTGGAAGGGCAGATGCTGATGTGGTAAATATTCCTGAAATAGTGATCAACTGTATTTAAAGCAAAGAAAACTGTTTTTTTACAGGATTGTATGCAGTTTACAGCATGATGGCTTTAAAAGGCATAAAGATGCCAACTTTAAGATAACCCTAGCCCTATATTGCAGGTAACTGAACATCACATATATTTTTCAATATACAGTAACAGTGTAACTGTAGGGTTAGATTAACTGCTGTGCTCTGAAAAGTGACTACAAAATGGCATCATGGTATTTCTCTTTTACTGGGCAGAAATGGTTTTTTGAATGAAATATAAGTTGTAAGTAAAAGATGTTTTGTGTAGTTGCAAATCTCCCAACAAAACTTCCAGCACTTGACATGTAACTAGATTACAATTTCCATACATACCATCAGCATTCAAGATTATGCTGACAAAATAAAATCTTCTCTGACACCCCTGACTCCACTGGCTGTGGATGGGATATTGAACAATGTGCAGGGGTATTTCTCTGCTGTAGAGCACAATAGAGACAGCTACAGTTACCAAGAGAATAGTGAGCTCAGATATTTGAAAGCATCTTAGTTTCAGCTACTTTCCAGTGGCATAAATTAGCTCACGTTATCTTTTTTTTCCCAAGTCAAGCCCTAAGGTCCCCAGAAATGTGTTGTACGTAACTTCAGTGAGGCATGGCTCTAAGTTTCACACTTTAAAAACTTCCACATTTACCTTCACTGGTGCCTACGGAGTCCTGCGGTGTTGGATTTCCATTGGGTGAAATGGAATGCAAACAAGCAGACACAAATAATATTACTATCACAATCACGTCTAAACCCAAAATTGTTTCATGTTACTGCAACTTCTTTTGTATGAAGCCCACAGATTAATTTGTTTGTATATCTCAATACTTGAAATGCATTTCTAGTGTCATATTCCAAGGTTTCTCAGCTGTCCTGAGAGGCTCTGGTCAGCCTGACCAGACAGGCTTGGTCTACTTTTGTTTCTGGGTCCTTTTCAGTTCTATTCTTCAAAGCAGTGTCTTTAATAAGTCTTTATTAGTATTTCTGCTATACAATCAGCAGGACTGTTAAAGACAGTAACATGTTTAAACCTCCTCTTTGTATATAACAACTTTATCAACAGATGTCTAAATCTTGTTTAAAATACTATAAACTAAATTCATGCTGTCAAAAATTAAGACAAGAAAGTAGAAATTAATTTGAAGCCATTCACATAAGAGTATGAAGACTCAGGCTACCTCTGGAAAACACTGAAATGCAATCTGCTTAACATTTGTCTTGGTTTCAGATTCTCCTTCAGAAGAATTTTTAGCTAGACATCCCAGCGCTGTTCGCTCAAAGGGTCCTTGTATTAATTGAGATTTTATCTCCTGGAAATCTCTACTTTTTCATGTAATAACAGGATGTCACATCCATAACGACTGTGTAACAGAGGGAGTGAAGAAAACCTCTAAAGTAAGAGATGGAAGATAGGTATTTCAATTATTGCCATTCACTTGGGAAGATGTAATATTTCCTGGAATCTGAGATACTCTGTACAATCTCACAGAGAAGCCCACAACTTGAAACACATACAAAGTCACATAAAATAACCTTGCTTATGTTCTTCATTTGTTCATTTTATATCATTTTAAGAATATAAATGGAGTATAAAGCACATTTACACTTATTCTAACATCCCTTTACAGTGCAAGAATGACATAAAAAGGACCAAATATAAATAAGAAATGCAGATAATGCATGAGAGAATACCATTGGGTCAGGAATCACAGGATGGTACTATACTTATGTCAATTGACATTTTTAAAAATCAGACCTTGTTAAATAAATAAACTAGTCTGCTGTATTAATCATAGAATCAGGGGAGCATTTACTTTGGAAAAGACCTTTAAGATCACCAAGTCCAACTATTAATGTTGGTCTGATATGACAGCCTCTGTGAGTGATTTGATCCCATACTCAGTGGCATTGGATTTTGAAATTAGGGTATAAAAGCAATGCAGTATACCTTCAATTAGAAATTTATGAGTAATCCTTCCTGAACAGTTTCATAGAAGATTTAGATTTTTGTTATTTTTTAATGATTATGTTAGTTTGTAGATTATTGAAGACCAGGAAATAATTAAGTGGACAGCTCATTATTTTTACCACAATAGAACACATTTAATACAATACACAAACTGCATTGGGAACAGCCTTGTGAAATACAGGGCTATGCCATTGAGAGAAATAATTTTCTCATTTTTAGCCCAAATATATAGAAGTTTTGGAGTAAAATATAACTGAAGGATTTCTGTGTGCAAGTCCATCTTTGAATCTTTCCAACTTCCATACTAAGGCCCCTGTTAAGAGCTAGAGTCTTGCTGAAAGCATGATAAAAGTCATTTCAAAGAAAGTAGGTGCAAGGGAGAGCAAAGCTGACCCTGAAGAATTTCCTCTGTTGTGGAAAGCTATTAATTAGCAGCTGAAATATAATCTCATTTATATGCTTCCTAAGAGAAAGGAGCATGCTGTAGAAGAATACTGAATGATATATCTATATAAAAGATCATAAACATACTTTGAAAGTCTTTGACTGTTCACATTTTCTTATGACAGAGTCTAGGTTTTGTTTTTTCAACTATGACTGGAAGGGTCCCAGCCATTCCAAGTTTAGCTTAGCCTGTGTTTAGCAATTGTGGTAAAAGTTTTTTTTTTTTGGTTTTGCCTCATGAGTCTTTAAGACCAGCAGAGTGCCCTCCAGCTTTCTTAACCTGCTGTCTGTGGATGCTGAAGCAGTATGAGGGGACTGAAGTGCAGGAAACACCCTGGCTTCTGTGCCCTTTCCAAACAGTGTTTCCCATGAGCACAGCTGGAGGCAGGCTGCTGAACTTAATGGACCACACACCTGACCCACAGGGCATTTCTGAAGTTCATATTATTTCAGGAGGACAAAGGTGACTGAATTTCTTTATGTCCCTTGCCCTGTGTGCACCATTTCTAAAATTTTTTTGTTCCGTGTTATAGGTAGAGAACTGCCACAGAGAACAAAAAACTGCAATGATGAATCACTGCAATGGAGAACTGGTACAAATCAGAGAGTTACAAATATTTTTTTTTTTTTTTTTTTTTTTTTTTTTTTTTTGGGATTCTACTGTTCTTTTTGCCCTAATGAGCTCTCAGGTAGAGATCCAACATGATTTCTCACCCTTGACTTACAGCTTTCCATTCTGTATGTCTAAAATCTGGTCTTTTCCTGATCTAAATTTTAACACATCATCCCAACTTGTAGATCATGACGGTTTTCACAATTAGGAGCAAAACATTACAGCAACAACGTTAACATGGTTTCTGACCAGCCTTTGTCAAAGCACCTAATAAGTTTCAGTATTAAATGATATTTTAATAAATCTGTATGACTCACTTTCCTTAAGGTCCAGTAAATTTAGGTAATTTGCTAAGTTTAGAAACCTGCAGCTGTGTCCATGGATCACTGTGAACAGAGCAAATCTCTCTCTGAAGCAGCCTCTGTCTGATGATAAAACACGCAGGCTGTGGCTCTGCACAGAGATTTGAGCACTCCTTGCCGAACAGGGCAGATGGAGCAGCAGTGCAGAGGGCTCTCAGCAGATGCTGGGAGCACTCCTCCTGCTCAGAACAGCAGCACAGCTGTGTCACCCCAGCAGAGCACACACCTCAGACCTGCTTTCCAGCAGCATCCTGGATTATATTGCTCTGCAGTCTATCAATCCACCAGTGCTCAAGTACCAGTCTGAGGACCCACCTCAAGGGCTCAGCAAACAGCCTGACTGAGGCTTTCTATGATAGGTGTCTGATTCTTAAAATTCTTCCTTTTCCTATTTATTATAGAAAGTGTCTAATTTTTTAAAAAAATCCCTTAAACTGCAGGCTAATTCCTACAGGGTTTTCAAAGTGATGTACAGTTAGACTTCAGTACAAGCTAGCACTTAGCTGCCTCAATCATTTTGCAGATTAAAAGAGCCACCTTCCTGTTTGTTTAGGTGCTTAAATATTATAAACAGTTTGATTTCTAATTTTTATTTCTTATTTATGACACATATCATATATATGTATGTATTTTTATGATAGTAGAATTATAGATCATGTATGAATGATCAAAAATAAAGAGAAATCTAATGGCTTCCTAACATTTCTGAATTAACTCTACATCCATTTCACTAATGAATCTTAAATTCTTAATATGAAAGCTACACAAAATAAAATGGGAAACATTATTATGCTGCTATATAAGGCCACAGTAGTGAGCATAACCTCAGTAGTGAGCATAGTTATGATAAAGTAGTTCTCAAAAAGACTGAAAAAAAAGCAGGACTGAAATAAAGACATGGAGAGGAGCAAGTGTGATTGAGACCAGAATCACATCTGTGGTACAGCACAGGATGGAGGGGAGGTGTGGAACTCTGGCTGCTGGACACACAGTGCAGTTCAGGGAGGCATCACTCTTCTGCACCCCCATGGTCACATCACCAGTGTCACAGACTGCCCTTTGGAAGAGGTGGGTCCTAGATCTGTCTCTTAGTGCAATTACAATTTTCTTGCATTTCTCTTGAAATTCAGGACTCTGCTTTTGATCTTTAATGTGGTGAAATTTTGTCTCTGTCCAGAAAGGTTTTTTGGGCTCCATCATTTTTACTGTTCTGTAATTTTCCTTGCAGGTCTTACCTCAGGGTATTATTAAAATATCCAATAAAAAGTGTCCATTTCACAAAGCTAACTATGAAAAAACCAAGTAACACCTCCCCTCCCAAAACATTTCATTAAATGTATTGATCTAGACCAAGATCCTCTCAGAAATAAAAAGAAATCTTAAAACATGTTCCTAATATATAAGCTAGTTTCTCAGGTCAGGTTTACCTGTCTTCCAAACGAGGACTTGAAACATCTGGGACACTTGTGGTCCCACCTCAGGGCTGCTTTCTTCTGGCACAAGTTGTCAGTACTGGAATAGGGCTTTCCTCTTCCAAGACAGTGCTGTCAAAAGTCAGAACATCATGTAATTCAACTTCTGAGGCCTTTAGAGAGAGATACATATGTCTGTATGCTGCCTTCCCTACAGAGTGGGTGAGCAGAACTTCAAATGCCTTGTTATTTGTACTCTTTTATCACTAGATTTCATGTTACTAACTCTCAAGATTGCCCTTAGCCAGAAATAGGAATGCTAACAAATATATGACACTTACAAAATTAGTACAATGTTTGACTATAACATGATTCCATAGCATCTGTTACATCTCAATATGCCACTGAATATTTCACAATTATTTAACATCTATCACAGCTTCCTTCTCCGAGAAAGATTAAGTATTTAAAAGTTTGGGTTGTTTTTTTTTTCCTTTCTAGCATGAATATTCTGCAGCTACTAGGCTTTTCTCAGGAGATCTATTGCAGATCTTTTAACACAGCAACTCATTCTAAGATGCACCATTGTAGGTGTCTTAATTTTCATAGCTAGCTTGTAAGCTGTATTTGTCCACATTACTCAACTTTTTGTTGCATATAATAAAGCCAATGGTAAATTAAATCTAAAAGAATTTTACAAATAAATGCAAACTTGACAGGAGCACACCAAGAACTGCTCGTCCCTGGTGTCAGTGGGAGAGGCTGACACCTCTTAGTCATTTGAGTAAGGCTGAGACGCTCTCCACAGCGTGGGTATCAAAGCAATTTTAAACACCACACTGCCCAACTAACTCTACATTAGCAAATACTTCAGTGCAAAACAAGTAATTTAGCAGGAAAGGCTGAGGGAATTGGGTTTGTTCAGTCTGGAAAAGAGAAGGCTTTGAGGGACATGACTGCTGCCTTCCAGTACCTGAGGGGATCCTACGAAAAAGCTGGAGAGGGACTTTTTATGAGAGAATGTAGTGACAGGACAAGGGGAAATGGTCTCAAGCTGCAAGGAAGTAGGTTTAGATTAGATATTAGGAAGAAATTCTTTACTGAGAGAGTGGTGAGATACTGGAACAGATTGCCAAACTCTGCTCCCCATCTAACTTTGATCAACATGCAAAGGTCCCATTGAAAGGACTTAGAAAGGCCTTGAGCCACGAGAACAAATCCGAGAGGACACTGAGGGTGGTGACACTGGCTTTGCTTTCAGCTGAAGAGCCAGACATGGAGAACAGGATGAACAGAATGCCTTCTTGCTGACGGTCAGCTGGACTCCTTGACAGAAGCAGAAAGGCTTGGAGAGCTCCATGGTGGTGCAAAGTAGCCATGATTCAGACTCATGGCTCCATTGGGCATTGCTGCATGTTCCATGTTTATTCTTCTAGTTTATTCTTCTCCAGAATGAATCTTGATTTGCATGCACCAGAATGACTCTGCAGACCAAACCAATACACAGAAAGTGGGTAAGATTAGATTTTCTTCAGAACTGCACTGCTTTGAGACAAAATGTTAATGCATGCGCTACCTCTGTGCTCTTTTAAAATTCATCACTCGCGTTTTACCTCTTGCAAATAAGAGGCTCAAATATGGATCCTTAAATAACTGTGATTAAACCCCCAGTTGTTACTACTGTTTCTTTCAGACAATGGTGCAATGTATTTTCTTAGATTGTTACTGGGAGTCTCTACACAAATGTTAAACAAACAGACCTGACTGTTTTTACATTTGGGCAGCCTTCCCAAAGAACAGTGTTAAGGAATCAAAGCAGGAGTGCAGAATGCAGTTGTAATTCATCCTGATTTTAAGATGGCATTTCATTGCCAGAGAAGTGTAAAGCTGATATATTATAGTAAATGAGAGTCATGCCAAAGCTTTCCTTTGAACTGTGACATTTCGTGTGTCAGCTAGTTACTCTGAGTAGTCAGCCACCACCCACACAGCTGATTAAAGATAGAAGACACAGCAACACTGCCACAAATTTAATGTACTATCTTTACACAAAGTTTTATTTTGGGAACCCTATAGGGAAATACTGCCTATTCTATGATGCACTTATTAATTTATTTTTATTCTTCTGATTAATGAATAAATGGGTGAAATATTATTTGACAAGAGAAAAAAAAGTTTAAAAAAATTATGCATGGCCAATCTTGATATTTAATTGTCTGAATTCTTTTTTGGTGAAAATTCTCCCAGATTTCAGTATATTACACTGGCCAGGCCATCAGGAATGTCATGTTGCCCAAAGACTCTAGTTTTACATTTGTTCATTAAATAAATAAAATAACAGAAGCACAGAATGGGATTGGTTGGGAAGAATATTTAAAGATCATCTAGTCCATCCCTCTGTCATGAGCAGGGACATCTTTCACAAGACCAGGTCACTCCAAGCCACATCCAGCCTGACCCTGAATGTTTCCAGTGATGGAGCATTCACAGCTTCTCTGAACAACCTGTCCAAACTAAACCCTCTTTCAGTTTATAACACGTTGCCCTTTTTGCTGTCTGGTAAAAAGTCTAAACCATCCAAATCCTTTAAAAGGAAATGACAGATTACTAGATTTCAACAGCTATAGGGAATTACAGAAACCCCAGGGGAACAAACCAAATAAACATTGATGACATTTATGGTTCTATAATCTATTTGCTATAAAATGGTGGCAATTGGCTAAGCATATAAAGGATACATCTGTAAACAATTTAAACAGATGATCACTTACTTGGAAAGTAAATATTTTTAATGGATATTTTTAACAAGGCAATCCTGTTTGTTAAGAAATGAGGTGTCAGAAAAGAAGAAAAAGTTGCTTTAGTAAGAAAGCAAATGTACTCACTAACTTCGAAAAGATAGTATAATATTCTGGTAAGTAAATCCTGAACATCCCCTGTTCCATAAGACACATGAATAACTATTTATTAGAGAGAAATGGCTCTTCAGCTACTGCAACTCATTGTTTTTTCAGTTCTGGAGGTTCAGACAGTTATGGCTCCCAGGGACAGAGATGGCAGTGATCAAACAAAAAAAAATTATCTCAGCCCATATCACTTTCATCAGTGATGTGATGAAACTCTTGGAAATGTTGCCAATAAGAATGTAACCTGGTCTCATTTTAGATGACTCTGGAGTTAAACTGAGTTGTCAGAGTTGCAGCTTGCAGGCTAAGGTTGATCATAACTCTTAGCTCTGCCAATCCTTCCATGCTGACATTGGATGTCGAGCTCTAACACCAGCAGCAGAAAATAAAAACTGAGAAGCATGTAGCCTCCTTCACCCAACAGCTGGGTAGCCATTGCTTTTGGGTTTTTCCCCAAACCATTAGCAAGAATAGGCCATCACCTAATAAATGTCACTCCTAATTTGATCGGGTTTTAGCCAAGGCTGAAGTGTTTCTGCAGTGTGCTAGCCAAAACCCAGACAAGCAGCAGCTAGTAATTAATTTCCATTCTAGTATTCCAAAGGAAGAGTGTCACCATGGCCTACTCAGTTCCACTGTCACTATGGCCTACTCAGTTCCACTGTCACCATGGCCTACTCAGTTCCACTGTCACCATGGCCTACTCAGTTCCACTGTCACCATGGCCTACTCAGTTCCACTGTCACCATGGCCTACTCAGTTCCACTGTCACCATGGCCTACTCAGTTCCACTGTCACCATGGCCTACTCAGTTCCACTGTCACCATGGCCTACTCAGTTCCACTGTCACCATGGCCTACTCAGTTCCACTGTCACCATGGCCTACTCAGTTCCACTGTCACCATGGCCTACTCAGTTCCACTGTCACCATGGCCTACTCAGTTCCACTGTCACCATGGCCTACTCAGTTCCACTGTCACCATGGCCTACTCAGTTCCACTGTCACCATGGCCTACTCAGTTCCACTGTCACCATGGCCTACTCAGTTCCACTGTCACCATGGCCTACTCAGTTCCACTGTCACCATGGCCTACTCAGTTCCACTGTCACCATGGCCTACTCAGTTCCACTGTCACCATGGCCTACTCAGTTCCACTGTCACCATGGCCTACTCAGTTCCACTGTCACCATGGCCTACTCAGTTCCACTGTCACCATGGCCTACTCAGTTCCGCTGTCACCATGGCCTACTCAGTTCCGCTGTCACCATGGCCTACTCAGTTCCGCTGTCACCATGGCCTACTCAGTTCCGCTTCACTGTGATCATCAGCAGCTCCTTTCTGCCAGTCCCCATGGGAAGAGAAATGAGAATACTTATCATCCTTTAATACAGATCTGCTCCTTTCAAAAAGATTCCAGCATGGTAAAAAAATGTCATTGGCCTCTCCTGGAGTTTGACTCAGCAATTCAAGTTCATAGCACCTTTTCAAGTCCTTGAGAAATACAGAAATAAAGGAGATAAGAGCATTTTCCTCTCGAGAGTTCCTTGCCATATATACAAGATATATACATTTCTTACTATTAAAAGCATACAAAGATCCTTCTGTTTGGTAAAATATTTAACAGAACATTATACACGTACAACATAGCATAGATATTGTAAGCTATTTAGACAACAAATCACAGGTATACTAGAAATACAAAAAGGAGCCCACAGCATTTTTAAATGCTCCTTATGAACAAAATAATTCTTTTTTAAGGGAGTAAAATAATAAATAATGATAAAATAATACATCACAATGAAATCATACTGCATGGATTTAGTGTTTAGGAAGGGTACAGGGCCTGGGCACTAAAAAAACTGAGGTGTACTGAACAATAAAATAGTCTAAGTAATAACACAGCAAACTGTCATACATTTTCTCATGACTGTGCACAGACCTGTAGCTACTATCCCTGTGGGATAATAATTCAATCTCCTGCATCTCAGAAGAGCATGTGATGATATTGCTAATTAACATCTGTGGTGATGATTCTCTTATGACAACAGTCCTCTATTGGGAAATGGCATTTCTAAGGCAAAGCTCCAATCTATTAGCATGTCTTGCCATCATCACCTCGCAAAGGCAAATCCAGTTTGCTCCCTCTGATTAGCCCATAAAGCAGGATATTTGAGTTACAGCTCAGCTCATCTTGCAGGCACCTGGATTTAAATACAGAATCAGGTATATCTGCTGATATACTCAGTGTCTCCAGCTTCCTCTCGTTATTTCCATATTAGCTGCCTTGGAATTAAAAAAGAGAAAGACTCCAGTTTCATTGTACCTAGAGAGAAACATACATGTAAAAGGAACAGAAAACACAGCTATCATTTTATAAATACTTCACCTGTAAATTGCACCCTAATTGTTCAGAACTAAATCACATAGCTAATTAACTAATAAATGTTAAATTTAAAACAATGTATAATGTATTAAAAAAGAGCAATATATGTACATAAAATAGTAAAGAGAAGACAAATATAATACTGATTAAAAAAAACCCAAAACCAACAGAGATTTTCAACCATAAATTGAATCTGCGTGTTTCCATACATGTGAGATATTTTGGCCTGTTGAAAAAGTGAACAAGTAAATTTCACAGTAATCGGAAATTATAATTGCTTCTTTTTTGTCTGTTAAGTAAAGAAGAAAAAGTACAGAGTTACACTTCCTAAGTAGGGTGATTGTGAATCAATTGAGATTTCAAATATTTTAAGCATTCTACACACATATACACATGTAAATTAATACACCCAACTTGTCAACAGTAAATCTTCAAAGGCTGCTCTTCAGAGCTACACTTACAGTCAAAGTTCTTAAAATGCTGGCTGAAACAAATGAAGTTTCATTGATTTTTAAATATCTTGAGATCTGAAGTTTTCACTTTGTCTTTTTACCAGAAAATATTCCTTAGGCAAAGCACACTGGTGATACTTCATCTTGTCCATACTTCATTGCAGATTCAAACTCTTTGAAGCTGATGCAGCCATCAGAATCCTGATTGACTTCTCTGTAAGGGGAGAGATTTGGCATTTAAAACCCAAAAGACTATGCAAAACAGACATATTTAACTGTAGATATCCAACACCAATTGTTTTTGAAGAGCTCAAGAGTCCTAAAATCTGAATTCTTTACAAAGAAATATAGAAGTAAAAAACGTTTTCTGTGTAGGGCATCTACATGAAGAGATCAGTTTTTTAAAAAGAAGAATAAGTATCACGATATATATTCGAAAGGAGCTAAAAGCTAATTACAGTACAACCTGTGCAAATTTAGCACTTCTAGCACTAATTTAGCTCCTACACTTCAGGCCAGATTCCCCAGATTCAATCACCTGTGACAGAGCTCCTCAAAGTTTCACAGTACAACATGCAACCCAAGACCTCTAGGCCTTAAGACAGGTCAAGCTGACATTTAAAATTTCCTCAAGTGCCCTATGACCTTCCACATGCTGCAAGCTTATGTTGAAACAAAGATTATGTTAACAGAAGACCTACTCCTTGTGACTGTAAGAAAAATAAGCTAATTTGTATGTTATTATATCCTAAAGTGAATATTCCAATAGTCAAAAAAGGTCTCTGAAGAGTAAAGCTGTTAATATTTCTTTCTGAGACAGAAGCTGGTAGGAGACAAAAATTCCATTAATGACATTAGCACACAGGGCTATGGTTTATGAAATACACTTGGCAATATTATTTGATGCAGTGACAAATTAGGCTGACAAAATAGTATTAATGGCATTCTGTAAAGTATTTGTCTCAGTTCTCCATAGCTTTCCTACTAGAAATACATTTATACAAAAGTTAAATAATTAAAAGACTGATTAATTGTTGGATCTCAACATTCATTCATCATTAAGAAAAACATTTAATTCGTTTACACCAATGTCCAGACCATAGCTTTATTAATAATCTAATTATTAATTTAATTAATTTAATAACTTTATTCATAATTTAATTAGAAGTTGATTATTATTACTGTCAGCTTTTACAGATGACACAAAGATTGCTGGAATTACAGTGCTGCAAACTTTGCCATCACCATTAGCATTGAATGACAGTATTCCTGCCACCTTGCAGCATGCAAAATGGAGGTAACTTCTACACAGACAAAACTGAAAATTCCAAAATGATCAATGCTCTTTAGCAGAGGTACATTCTACTGTCCTTTGGATGCTCTGGAAATTTCAGAGAAATTCTATATTGAAGAAGTAGTTTGGTAATTCAGTTTTCAACAAAGCCTTACACAAAGAGATAGGATGTCCTGGTTGACTCTTATTCTAAAAACATCCTTGAGAAAAACCTAGTAAAATTTAAAGAAAATAATCTATATACAACAGCCTAAACTGCAGAAATTCAGTTTGCACTGTGTCCTTCCCTTTCCCCTGAAGAAGTCCTGCTTAGATTAAAATTTCATTATTCTCCCCTTCAATAAATCAAACTATCAACTTTCCACGTTTTTGGAATTTTTGTAAGATTCCTCTCATCTGTTGGCAATAAACAATCTGCACCAGTGCTTAATTTCATTATCAATGAACCACTAACCTCTTGTGAAGTAGACTTGATCAGACAAAGTCCAAGCATCACGGTGCAATGATGAGCCTTACCTGGCCACAAACAGATGCAATGACAGCCTGACATTATGGAAATACTGAAATGAAATTCCTTCAGCTCATTTTTGGCGCTGGTGTAAGACTAAGAAATGACATTCTGTTGCTTTTCAGGTAAGGATAAGTTTGAGATGTGGTCACCCTTAATCAAGCCTTTAGGGAAAACATGATCACTGGAGATAGACCAGTCACACAGTTCCTTGATGAAAAGGATCCTTTAAAACACCACATGTCACAACACAAAGAAATGTTGGCTTATTCACCAGCGAAGGATGAATCCAGGTCGTAACTACAAGATGGAGATACTGTCCTGGAAGCAGGAACTGAAAAGGCTGAGGAGTCATAGAAAGTAATCAAATGAAGATCATCTACTCTGATATTTCACCTAAGACTGTGAATACAATCCTTGAATGTGTAAGCAAGATAATATCTGAATCTAATGCAAGACTGATTTCATTTCAGAGTACAGTCTTAGGAAAATTAGAAAAGAAATACTGTGTCTATTTTCTGGTGCCTGTACTTCAAGGACACTGAGTAACTTAAAATAATTGATAAAAAAAATTAACAGTGACTGTACAGCTTCTGAAAAACATGCCTAGCATGTTATATAATGTCCTGCTATAATATCTTATAACAAGACATTAAAATACTCTGTGAGGAAAAAAAAGATTGAAGAAATTGAAGGATTGATCCATTCAAATCAAGACTAAAAGTATCTCTTTAGGAAATATATTTTGGATAGTAAATAGCTTTGTATGCTTACAAGGAATGACATACAGATAGGTGTACATTGAAGCCAAAGCTACGAAAACTCTGAACTTAAATAAGAGGGTTTTTTTTAAAAAAGAAGAGGTTGATGGGCTATTAAGGTAACTTACCAAGGGGCCTAGGAAGTGGTAATTCCTTTATTTACTTCCCTTGGTACATTCAGGAGTCTCTGAACCACACGGGTATGTCTGCAGGTCATGACAATGAACATTTATTGCAGGATTTGTCTAACAGCTTTTTGAACTGTTGCAAAGCCCGTGGCCTGAACACCTGCTCTGTGATTAAGTACCACCTCTTATTTGTTTTGAACCTGCAAGTGATTTGATGCTCTTTATAGCTGAAGTGCCCTTCTCAGTGACTCTGCGTGTCAAAGAGTGCACAAAACGCATCTCTGTTTAAGGATCAACCACTGAAGAACTTTTTAACAAAAAAAAATTGTTATAATCTATGCTATTTGCAAGTAATTCAGACCATTCAAAGAAAAATTACAGACTTAGATGCCTGAGAGATTGCATAATAACCACGTAGCAAAATTTGGTTTTTTAATATTATGATGAATTCTCAGAATTTAGTGCTGGAAGATCATGAGTGTTTTAGAAGTTAATGCTGATAATCTGTCTGAACTGAAGTTAACGTGAGTTTTTGCCATTAATTTTCAAAAGGCAAAGATTTCACCCAAAATATCTGAGTTACAGGCATAAATAAACCAGGACACACAGCTTTAATGTTTGGAAGCTGTTCTTGAAAAACAGCCTTCAGGTTTACATGGTGTCTGTTCAACACCCTGAAAGCCACTGACTCTTTGAATTATGAGTCACTTTCTGACCAGCCTTTCAGCAGAGAGTAGCAAAATCTGTTGGGTGATAAGGAAATGACAAATAAACTGGTAAGTACTTAGCTGTTGTAATCTGAAGAAATGCTACATCTATTTAAAAGTTGTGGATTTTTGGAATCTTGCCAAAAGTAATCTGAAAGTGAGATGGCCTTGGAGTGTTAAATTTCCATTTTCATTTAGCTCAAGCAAATGATAAATTCATCCTTGTGATTATGAAAATACTGTGTCACAGCATATTGATCTTTATTTCACAGGTCACTATTCATTTGACACTCTTAGCAAAACATACAGAGATATTTCAAGGTACATAGTGCCTTGGGTAGGTTGTCTGATCTTACACTGAAAATTGAGTAATAATCAGCATCTCAACGTACTGACTGTGAGATATAAATTATTCTCTTATACAATTAGGTAATTGAAGTCTTCCAAAATCACCTAAGTGTATTTTCATAGGAAACTGGATTAGATAAATGGCACTTTACTCCTGACAGGAATATTTTAACCATAAATCCAAATGGAGTAAATGAATAACCTAAAAGACTGATGTTTAATGTTAGCTGCCTTTTGAAGTTTTATGTTTATTAGTTCACTGAAATAAGTACTTCTTAGAAAGGAATCCACATCCAAATACAGCCTAGCCTTTTATTTTATAAACAGCTGCATATATTCATCAGACAGTTCAGTTTTTTTCAATTTACATACAGTCAGATCTTTAAGTTCCTGAAATAAAAGCATAAATACAGAATGTGGCCATAATATTTCCTCTTTTTGTATGGAAAGACTCTCTCATAGGCACTATCTCTTAGTCATGCAGTCAGAAATATACTGTGTTTTTTTGATAAATAGTATTTTTTCATTAATCCATACCAGTATAAAACATGCCAAAATATAGAGTAGAGATTGCAATTCTACCCTGGATTTATCCAGATAATTCAGAATCTGTCCCAAGTGGTAATCAGTGAATTAAGCAATCTTTTCTATTACTTTAAAGGAAGAGCAGTGAATGCACTGCAGAGCAGCAGGGACTGCCACTGAGTTGGCTTTCAACAGCTTTGCCCAGTAGGACAAGTCTCTAAAGCCAAAGGAGAGCCAGGATAAATTAAACTGTGCTCAGATCTCTGATGCCATGGCCAACACCAAATATTTACAAGGTAACTTCAAACTAGCTTAGATTCCTCCAATATGCAAACATTCTTAGCAATCATTAATTTTACCATTTCTAAAGATGGATGGTCCTCGCTTTGACTTTAAAGAAACTGAAGCTGACCTTGGGAAGGAAGTTGTCATTTAATCTCTTTTGTGAAGGCAGAAGTTTTTATAGAGACCAGTGAGGAGAAAATGTCAGATATATCACATAAACTAAATACAGGAAGACAAATATAACATAAGGGATATGAAAATGTCAGGGCTCTTTCTCACAGCATTTCTACATGAGTAAGGGTTCATTTTGGTTACTACTCAAAAAAACCCAAATACACAAAAAGACTATTTCTTTAAAAATCCTAGATAAGGCTACTTGGCTTTCCAAATAATTTCTTGTCTAACGTATGACTTAAAACCCATGATGATACATATAAATTGGGTAAAACAGCATTAAAATTTACCATAACTAAATACAAAATTATTACTTTCCCTTTAAAAGTCATAGAGTTTGAAATCAGAAGAATTTCATATGCTTGTTTCCAAAAACTTTTGGTTTCTAGTTAACTGAGGAATTATGAGAAACAACAAGTTACAGAGGCCCCGACCTTCCACGCACAGTGCAATTTATCAAATGCCTACATGTGAAGGCACAATACCTGGTCTTTTAAGCTTTGCTATTTTACAACCAATTTTTTAAACAGAGGAAGGTATAACAAGATATATGACATATGTATAAGTCAATTATTTCTGCAGTAGTTAATGAACTAAGTGATTTTCTTAATTGTCTGTATTTTTTCTTCCACACTGAAGGCTCAGCAATATTATATACTAGTCCTCCTGATTTAGAGACAGAAGCATGCCAGGCACACAGGCTGCGTCTTCCAATCATGATTTCCCTGCAATTTACATTTCCCTGCTTTTAGGACATGCCATGAATAGCAGAGTTTTCCCCCTATTTATTGTGGTCATGCAAATGAGATTAAGCATTCATAAATATTTCTATCATAACTCCCCAAAATCTATATATATAAGTTCCCTGCCATCTCATTATTTAGGTGTATACAGCGAGCAAAGAAAAGTTGAGCATTTTCTTTAAATTATTTCAGGAAACTGCTAAGGAGTGCAGTTTCCTGAATTAACATGCTAGATTGTATCTGAACTGCTTTTGAGAACTGTGAGCCATTCAGCAGTACTGCCCCGCTGCTTTCACAATACATTTATTGTCTCATTAAACATTTTCCACATTTCAAATGCTATGGATGATTTAGGCCTGGAGTCCTTTCTGCAAGTGTTTCTGGTGTTCTGGTGCCCCCAAATAAGAAGGAGATGGAACTGTTGGATCAAGTCGAGAAGTGGAGTGGAGCATTTTCCCTGTGGGGACAGGCTGGGAAAGCTGGGGCTGTTCAGCATGGAGAAGAGGCTCTGTGGGCAGCTCACAGCACCCTGCCAGCGTGTGAAGGGACCTACAGGGCAGTCAGAGATGAACCCTGGGTCACAAACTGTGCTGACAGGACAGGCAGTCATGGCTTCAAACTGAAAGAGGGGAAATCTAGGTTAGATAGAGGGGATAAATCCTTCACTGTGAGGGTGGTGAGACACAGGAACAGGCTGCCCAGGGAAGCTGTGGGTGCTCCATCTCAGGGTGTGTTCAAGGCCTGGCTGGCTGGGGCACTGAACAATCTGGTCTGGTGGAAAACGTCCCTGTCCGTGGCCAAAGGGCTAGAACAAGATGATCTTCAAGGTTCCTTGAAACCCAACACATTCTGTGATTGTATGATTCTGGACAAGGTTCTTTTATGCCTAATTTCAAGTATAATGATGTCTCCCTTTCACTCCTCTGCTCTGTCCATGATAATCCAAAGCCCATTTTCTATTAAAATAATTTTTCTCATTGTATAATTTAATGCAATCTAAATGGAATGTCATAAGGAGCAGCCTACTCAGAAAACCCATGGTGATTTCACAGGCAGAAGGGATCTAAGAATCCCGCTGCCTTTTCCACTGATTTCAAATTATGTTAAATTTTGATCTAACTTCTATTTTCAAGGAAGCTGAAGTACTGAAGAAATGCTACTCACCTTGTGATCCAGCAATTTACTGCTTCTCTACAGTTTCTGACACTATCTTTCCTCTGCCTCAGTCAGAAAGTTTGGATTTGATTTCCAAGGGAACCAGCCTTCCTGTTAAAACTTTATCATTCATTGTATGTGGCCCGGTGATAATATTTCCCAAACCATGTTTGTCTACTGTATGAAAATTCAATTTAACCCTTGTACTGACATCCTTTTCTTCAATATCCATTTGCTCTGCAGAGCCACTTGTTACAGCACTCTCCCAGCTCTCCTTGATGCTCTGAGCTACACAGCAATACAGATATATGATACTTGGCTCTCACACTGCTGGTTCTTCTTTCAGTTTACTCCTTGTGACTTGAATAATGCCAAGGGGTCTCTAGAATAACAGGGTGTCTGCCTGCCATGAGTCAGAGATGACTGCTTTACTGGCTTTTTGTTAAAATAAATAATATTAACTGGAAAAATCTGACCCCCCCATTTTCTTATCTTAAATGCTTATGGAAACAGCAATTAAAAGAACAGAACGTTTTCCCAGGCTTTCAAAGCAGCAGCCTGTGAAACAAACAGATTAAAAAAAAAATCCATATTGTTGCAATATAATTCCAGAGAGTAAGCAGAAACATCACTTGAATATACATTAAACTATATAATGATGACACAGACCTGAAATATTGTACTTCAGTTGGAATTACTCTAAGAAACTCATGACATGAAAACTATTCAGAAAACAACTACCACCACCAAATAACCTGAAAACAATTGCAAGAGACTGCAGAAATTGACCACATGTGTAATCTCAATGGTTTAAGAATAAAGTTTACATCCTGAGTATAATCAAAAATTGATTATATCTGCTACATCCAAAATTTTACTGCTTTTCCATTTATTTGATATTTCTAAATAAATTATAAGGGAATAATTTAAATTAGGGCCAAGACTTTCACCACATTTAGAACCAAAGCTGTCATACTTTGACAGTGAGAGCAAAAATGCCACTTAATGTAAGGAGTCCCTGTTGATGACAAAATGACCCACAAATTGAAGATACAGGGATGACAGCTTCTTCAACAAACTGCCTTCTCTTCTGGTCAACCAGCTGGTTCTTTCTACTCATCCTGCTTGTTTCCCTGCTGATGGGATTCCTGCAGAGCTTCACAGCTGCTTTGTTACTAACGTATATAGTAATTTCACTTCTTTAAAAGCCTAAATGTTGAGAAAATCCACTCTGATCTTTAGTAAACACAGAAAGATTATGAAGATCCCCTCTGGTTTTGCTTCCTGAAACAGCACCTGCTATCAGAGTAATGGCAGTTCCAGCAGAAGTTTCATCTAGGTAGGAGAGCATCAGGAAGCATTTAAATTGTCACAGAATAGTATTACTTTTAAGACAGAAATGCCCTTTACCTTCAGTGCAGTTCAGTTTTTTGCAATTATTTTGAAAAGTGGACAACAAATGAGGGGAGAACTCAACCAACAATATATACTACCTTCAGCTATTTCTTCTCTGCAATAAATACTGTTCTTTTTTTGTGAGTGTGCTGCCTGACTACTGCTGCCAGTAATACACTTTGTTCTTGATGCCCTACTTTCTACCTGCAATACACTTCACCATTGATGTGTACTTCCTCTGATTTTTTTCTCTCTGAACAACAGAAATAGTTTTGGACAGCCTACACCTGCCAGTTTTTGTCCCTTCTTTCTTAACTGGTCGTGTTTTCTGAATTCCTGATCACCGACGCCAGGGTTGATCCTGTTGTGCCAGCAGTGGTGCTTGGGTAGGTAACTCCTCAGTTTCTTTCTGTCAATCCTTCTGAGTGATCAAACTACCCCAGAGCCCCTCCTCTCAATCACTTCTGCTTTCTTTTCCTACTGACAAGAACTCCCCAGAAGAACCTCCGAGCCTCTACACCTGTTTTCTGGCTCATCCTGAACTGTTTTGATTGTGCAATTCCTCACTGCAGTTTGTCTCCTCACACCTCCCCACTCTGTTTCACTTAGGAGGAACAATTCTCTGTTGAATATAAATGGCCCTTGCTTATATGAGTCTCATTTACTACTTGTTGTTAATCTGACCCTTAGATGAGATCTACTGAAACCCACAAGCATCTCCAGGTTTTATAGGGAAAATAAAAAATGCTTTGCAGAGCTCAAGAATTGCCATTTGGAACCATCACCAAATATGTGCTTCTAGTGGATTTATTTAATGAGCAATTGTTGGAACAATATCATTAATAAATATTTTAGTGCCTGATTTCGAATTAAGTAGAACTAATAATATACATATTATAATATAATATAATAATATAATTTTATGTACCACATAATCTATAATATGCTCTGTATCTCTTACTAGGTAATACTTCAGGTATAATATAGAATATAATAACTGTATAATGATAAAATGCTCTATCATATTATAAAAAAAAAATCTTTTTTATGGATCAGTCAGAGAATGGTGCAATAGTATGTAACATGGAAGGCATGGTACTTGGATACAATAGGCTGAATTGTGCATGAAGCTTGCCTGTTCAAACAAAACACTTTCTGTAGAGTCAAAACTAGAAGCCTGGGGAAGAGAAATGTGTCCCAAAGGGGAGGTTTATCATAGAAAGGTGACCATACAGAGCTCTGGAACCTTTCTGGAAAAACAACCCCGCCTGAGCCTTTAAGAATCTTATATTGACATAAAGAGTGAACCCACTTTTAGTTACACAAATAAGGGAGAAGTGTTATTTATGCTGCAGATGCAAAATGCTCTGTACAACACCAACACTGGAATACTGCCTTCAGTCCTGGTACCTGTTATTTTAAAAGAGTAGTTAAAATATTAGACGATGTGGAAACCTAACCAGCCAAAAAAATCATCTGGAAATAGAAATTCCTGTTTCCATCAGGCCCTTCTGACATGACCATAGTGTAGCTCCACAGAGTTATTAACATCAAAGAGCTATCGAACAGAACCCAAAACAAAGGTTAAGATTTGATAAAAAGAAGAAACCAAAAATGTTTAGGAATAAATGAGTTAAACTATATAGCCTGTAATGTACAAATATTCAAGCTAATATCTTTACAAAAAATCTTAATCACTATACTTAGGTCAAAAGATCTTATAATTCCTCCCTCTTTCCATGTCACTAAGTGTAACTGCTTTCAAACCATCATACTTGCTGAGAACTAGATGCCTAACCAACTTTAGAGCTTTTAATTAATCAGTAAAAGCCCTGAGGCTGATTCAGAGACTGACTATTTGTTCCATGGTACTAACTTGCCTGATGAGGAAAAAAAAGGGAATTTAAAAGAATTTAGATATATATAAAGTATTTAGTATTTTTATCCATTTGTCTCTTCTGAATAGATTTATTTGAAAACATGAAATGCTTTACTTCATGGTTTATATATTTAACTATTTTTATCATTAATATTCATCTACTGCTGTTGCCTGAAAGCTCCAGTCAAGCTTGAGGTCACATTTAACAAGGAACTATAAAATACAACAGAAAAAACCTGGGAAAGAAATGAGCTCATACCTATAAGAAAAGACATGAAAAAACCTAATCAAAAATAGATGAGTAGATTAGTACATTGAAGCGCTGTCTAAATTGGAACTTAGTTTAAAACTTCCTTAAAGTCCAAGTGACAAATGGTCACCCTGATTCCCAGTGCTGCCAGATCTTTAAGACTGCTCATCAGACACCACTTTGCTGAGCCAAGGGTTCACTGTGTGACAGCTTTGGTAGATTCAGAGGAGGTCATGTACCCACCCAAAGCTCCAGCTTGAGCAGATGATCACCTGCAATCTCCCCATGTGCTCTGGAAAAATGCACCCAGTTAAACATCATCAAGCAACTAAATTCAGTGTAGCTAGATGGTGCATCATTTTTGCCTCTTTCATATCTTAATATATTTTATTCTAGTACTGAAGAAAACGCTGTTCTATAGCTAACTTGCAGACTGTAGGAAGAAAAGCACACACACGTATATATATTTCATGTTTTAACTTACTTATTTAAAGCTGCACTCTTGGATCTTTCAAGCTAGGTAGAATCAGGTCTGAAAAGATTCAAATAAAATGCGTGCTCTGGAGAAAACCAGAGTCCTGCTAGTGGTACAACACTCACTCCTCTAAGTCACTCTCGGGACAACATTCTAGAAGGGACAAAGCAGATACTCTGTGACACAGGATTCTGTTTTTATAAAAAGATAAAAAGTTCATGGGCACATGAACAGGCTGAGAGGTGGTCAGTTGGGTTCTCCTGTACGTCCAAGGCTGCAAACCCATAGTGCAAACTTGGAAAGAAGTGGCAAATGTCCTCTTTGATGAACACTGCAATTTTGTGACTGTCTTAAATGTTTATCTTTTGTGAACCAGATGCTTGGTTCTCTGCTTTCAAATGCACATCTGCTCATGGCTGTGCAGCTGCCATGCTGCAGGAGAGTTTATGCTCTGAGCTTCACAAGTCAAGACAGCACTATAAGCTGAACCCAACATCACTTTCAAAATATATTCTTGCTAGATCTAGATTATTGTATTCTTGTTGCCTACACTTCCCACTGGGTACTACCAATCACCTGTCGTGATCTGAATTTATTTCAGGACATGGGCTAGAAAGGGCATTACTGTCACTGCTCGACAATCCACATTATGAGCACTGGAGCCTTCCCTACTCCTTTTTATTCAGCCTCTCTACAACATTTGACACAGCCAATGAACTATGAACAGCATGTAAAAGAGGCTGACTGTTTTGAAACAGTCTTTTCAAGACAGTCATAAGCAGAGAGGAGCAGTAGAAAAACATTTCTCATGGTTCCCTTTTTCTTCTTTCTTTTCTTATTTTAAAATACACAAAGACTGAAAGAACCAGAAAGATGTCATGAACTCCACTGCAAACACTATGCAGACTGCCTCAGTACTTGAGCTCATGGATAAAAAGCAGAAAGTGGTAGCAGAAGCTGAGGAAAAGATAAGTTACACTCAGTAGCTAAAAGGAACACTTCAAAGAGCTCGAGGCACAGAACCTATTGGCTGATATTACACAACCCCACTTAGACAAGTCAGTCTGTAATTTAGAACTGATCCTGGACATCTCTCTCCGACAATGAAACAGGTACAAGGATTTATCACATCTTTACTGTTGATGATTTGGCCTTTGTACTACATACCTTTGTCACCTGTTAGCTGGACTACAGCAATGCAATACCTTGGGCACGAAGCCATTAGCCCTTGGGAATCTCAAAATAGTACAGAACACAGCAGCACATTTCCTCTGCAGCCCAGGGTACTAGAAGCACCTCAAATCTGCTTTCATCTTCTGCACTGGCTCCTGTGAAATACTGGGCCAAGTTTTATGTCTCTGTCATTATCTTTAAAGTGTCAAATAATTCAGGAGCAGAATACTTAAAGATCAACTGAAAACCTGCAGCTTCATTAAGGACAAAACTTATTCTGCGCTGTAGATAGAGATTTGAGAGAGAATAGTTAAAGCAGTTGAATGTTGAAAATGTGCCCAATGTCCAAAGCATCACCTCTTGCTATGAAGTACAAGATGCACTTTCTTTGATCTTAATTTCAATAACTAGTTCTTTTGTAGTATTAATAACAACACAGCACTTTGAAACAAATTCACAAAAATACAGGAAGGTTTTGCTTGCTGTAAAAGAGCCAATGAAGGACAACAGAATCACACTTAAGTGTTATTCCTGTTTGTTCTGAAAATGACTCAAAAATACAAAAATAATGAAGTACATAAAAATATCTGAATATAAGAGAATTCACTGTTTCTTCCGAATATAGTGGCACTGCCTGTCTTACATGAATCCGTATATTCCAGGTCAGTGATGATTAATCTAATTGTAAAAAAAAATTCCTACAAATGAGAGCAACATATTTTAGAAACCCTCAGGAAAAAAACAAAATATTAGGAAGTGTCATAAAAATTTCCAAAATACTTTAAAAGCTTGAGGACTAAAGTGTAATTTGTTTTCAGTGAGACAGAATTGTAAATGCCTAACAGATCAAGAAAGTAATGCATGTGTTAGGCATTTTTAATAATACCATTTAATTTTTATTAGACAGTAATATATTTAACATTATATAAAAAAACAGATTTCTTATGCCACATCTCATGTGCAAAGATTAAATTTTTAAAAGGACTGAAAATCTAGAAACATTATATTCAGCAAAGAATGAATATAAATTAAAATTTCTTCAGGGACATATGGATCTTAGCAACATAGTACAAATTACCAAAATGGAAGCTATACAATATTAACTGAAATATTGGTTTTATCAATAAAAACTGTTCTGTAATCAGTTAATGATAGGAACAGTAACAATAAGATAATCACAATGTAATAAAAGCTTTTGAAAACTGTTGATTATTCAAGTGAAAGGTCCTGTGTCCCATTAAGCCTTCTCTGAAACATTAAGCTACCATTCTCTATACCTAACTCAGGTGCAGAAATACCTTGCAATTTCTTAATTGTATTTATTAGTACCAATGTAAATACGAGAGTTGGATATTTTACCCCTAGCACATCAGTTCCTGGTAGACAAGATTGATACTCTAAATGCCACTCAAATATTTGAGTAAGGGAACAGTTACAAGGACCCAGAAGTATATTAACATTAATGGAAAGAAATACACCTGTTTAAACACAGTTAAAAAGGACATCAAATACTTTCTATTTCAAATACCTAATCACTACAAACTGAGTTATCCAGTACCATCTTGAAGTTGATTATAAGATGAAAGAAGCGCGACAGAGATGATAATCATTTAATCCCTCAAGAACAGCTATTCTGAAGAGCTTTTCACTTTGTCCACAACAGTATTCCAGAACGCTATGATCCAGCTAGAAAAGAAGTACAATGATGAGGAAAATCACGTTTCCAGCAACAGAAATTAACAGTAACATGAAGTCCTATGAAAGAAGCAACAAGGAGAACTCACTACAGGGAATTTCTTTTTCTACAATTTAAAAGACCATGAAAATGACTGTATAACCTTCTTATCAAGTAGTTTTTGCTGAGATCCCTTTCACGTTTTCAATTTCAATTTTGAAATACTTTGGAGGAATTTGTCTACTGCTGTGAAAAGTTATAAAATGTTTTAACCAGATGCTCCTTAGTGGTTGAATAAACACAGAACTTGCATTGCAATTTAATCAGATTTGCCTGCAGTCTAAAAGACCAGTTTCAAGAAGAAAACTCATAAAAATGCCACTAAAGGAACTAACACAGCAACATTTGATTAAACTTGACTTCTAAGATCTGCTTTGTATACGGGTTACCGAATATTTATAACGAATACAACTACATTTTTATAGTAGTGTATGTGATCTATGGAGGACAACATTCAACAGCTGGCATCCTTTCCAAACCATAACACAATTTCCTTAAAGAACAAAATAAACCAATGGAAAAAATAGGGACTAATATCAGTTACTGTGCTACATTAAGGAAACAGTAAACATCATAGAGCTCAGGTTCTAACACTGCCATGTGTTAACAGCAGCTGGATTTAGTACATACCTCTTGACTGAAGCACAGGGACACAGTTATAATAGATTTCTCTTAATATTTCACTTGGTAGACCTATCACTCTGCATCTTCTGCCTTCAGATTTACATAGCTGATTTCTTAAACTATGTGTGAACTGTAATACTATTTTAGAGATTCAGTTTTGAGTCTCAGATACAGAAATTTTGCTTTATAAAAAGGAGGAATGTGACCATTTTCTTATATGCACTAGTACAAAAAGAAAAATGTAGACAAGACCTCTTTTTAAAACATCAGCATTCATATGAGATTTTGTAATTCGTTCTGTATTTGCCTTTTTTTTTTCTATATTTGGCTTTTAATAACTATGACTGTAATAGATAAGAAGTAGTGGGAAAGACTAAAAATAACAGGATAATGTTTTCAAAACCAGAATCTGATTAGACTCAGTCTAAGTTTTCACTGGCACTTCAGAGTTTTGCAAAATTCATGCATTCCTACCGCAATCTATAGACAGCTACATCACATTTTATGGATAGATGTTCTGGTAGAACTGCACCCCCTAACACCATAAGAGGATTTAATGCAAAACCTAATCCATTTGCATGGCATCTGAAATGAACTAGCTTTAACCTTATTGATACACATTTCAAACAAAGGATGTAAATACAAAAATTGCCACACGAGATCAAATCACTGTTTTAGCTTGTGCCCAGCCTTTGACAGTTATCAAGATACTTCAAGAAAATAAATCAGTACATGTCAATAGTTCTAAGATTGCACACAGGCATTTAGAGAGGACTGTTCCTCCCAGTGCTCATTGCTATGTGGTTCCCTTATACTCTAAGTGTTCTCACCTAAGTAAAAATCTACTTAATATAACTCCTTGTACTCCTAAAAGACCTGAGCTCTTTCTAAATACTACAGAATTTAGAATTTATATAGCATGTTTTGTGTGCAAGTTTCATTGCATTTCTTTTCACAAGTCGTTTGTAGTTTTTGTACAACAGAAGATAAGTACTACTTTGGAGTTCCTTGACTTTTTAAACATTCTCTCTTTTGTTTAATCATGCCTGTTCTTATTCATCTCTTATTTCAGAAGACTGATCCCAATCTTTCCAAGTTCTTCTCACATGCAAATTTGCCCTTATCTAAAATAATTTTTGCCTATTTCTGTAATTGTTCCATTAAAAGCAAAGCCCTTCCAAGTCAGGAAGTAGAATTTGTGTGGCCTAACTTATCATCAAAAAGCTCTGTCTAGCTGAAACCAGTTATGTCAGTTTTATTTAGTCACTGAAGACAGAGAGGAACTTTGCAAGAGGAAATGTTCCCATTCTGCAACAAGCATCTACAACAGGTGGGATGAACCCTTCCCTGTCAATAATTCTTAAAAGAAGATGAGAGATGAGACCGTCAGTTTCCACTCAATCACACGGAGCAACCAAAGGAAAGGAGTAACAACAATTTACAACACTGTACTACAAATACTTCAACACTGCTTTTCTCTTGCTCATTTTACTTCCCAACATCTCCATCAGTTTCTGATGTTGCTGAATACAAGCAGAAATATTAAATGACACGTCTATGATGGAGGTAATTTCCTTGAGAGTTGCTGAATTAATTTAGAATTGAGAACGCACGTGGCTATTGCAAACCTTTTCCTTGGCTGTATATAAACCCTAATTCTGTAGGTATTGATGTTCATCTCACACTGGGCTAACAATTTCCTTTGCACTGGTTTCCATTAGATACCTTGATAGACTCACAAAGTCTCAACCAGCATATACTATCTGACATTCTTCAGTGAGCAGTAACTTTGTTATTCTCCCCCTTTTAGTTAATAAACTTATATTAAAAATGCAGGATTTCATAAGATGCCATCCTACTGTTCAAGTCTCATGTGTGAACTCTTCTGTTTTCAGACACAGACATCATCCTAATCCTGAGTGCCTAAAGCTCTTATCAACATGGAAGCTTGCATGGAGCTAAAAGTAAAATGTCCACTGAGGATCTCTGGCATCTTTGTGGAAAGAAGCATATTTTTTCCATCCTAAAGTCCCATTCTGAATGTAACTGTGTTTATTCTCCTTCTACATCTGCCAAGGCCAGGTAAAAACTGATTTAAATCAAATACATAAAAGCAGCTAGGTACACTGGCTTCCCCATCCCAAAAGTCCCAAGGCAAGTTATGAGATCCCACTATTGAGCAGTGTGGGCGTAAAAAGATCCTGTGAAAAAGGAGGCAGACAATCTGCAGTGGTGCAGAATTCCATGCTAAGTGTGTCATTTAATAATAAAACTTTCTGAGCTTTTGTGGAGCCTCTGACTTTTGTCATTTCTTTCAGCCATGAGCATCTATGAATCTTAGGTGCTCCCATCCCCTTAAGGGTGGGACATATATAGATGATCAATGCTTTAGAAATTTTTTTACATCTTCTACCGTATTGTATGATTAGTTTATATGTAAATTTATTTATAATTGCATTTCTTTATTAGAATTTGGTTTTCCCAATGACAAAAAGTCTCTTTGATCAGACACAACTGTGTATTTTATGCTGAAATACTGCAAACAATTGTCAACAGCCCTATAAGCAAAAGAGAAAATCAAATGAAAGCAGAGTGGTAATTAATGTCTAGTTTACTTATTTAGATATAAATACAATAATATCCTTTCCCACAAATATTTGTAGTAGCTCTGTAAGTAAGTTAAATTTCTGTTTCTCAAAGGAAATCATAGAATTGGAAAGGCAGTGCATGAGCAGTGGAATGTGTCATTCCATTTAAAAAACTGATATATGAATTTAATAACAGGTCATAGACAGAATCATAAAGAAGAAATATGGCTGGCAAACAGATGGTCTAGTCCAGAACTGGAGGTCTGTGTTCAGTTATTGGTGCTTCTATTTGTTCCACGTGTGACAACAGCCAAGCCATTGCATCTATTTTCTGTTTCAAGTTTCTTGTTTCCAACACAGAGAGAATGCAACCCTTCTCTCCCCAAACCTCTCTAATTACACACATTAGGAGTGGCTGGAAGGCACTCAGATCACAGCCTGAGGACATAAAAGTTCCTGAGAAATTTAGGACACTCAACACTAAGGTAATTCAGAGCCTAATCTTAGCATTAAAAATGCAAGAAAACTTTCTGAACTCCATAGGCAGGTTTCTTGTGATCACAGAAGAAACTGCTCATCGCTTTTAACGACAAAAAGAAAGGTATTTATAGAAAATTAATGCAGCTTTTGTGCACTCTGATTTTTTTTTCATTGTTGATCGGCTACTTGAAAGGCAGTATATGTAAATATAGAATGGCTGGGCTGCCTAATTCTCCCTGGAAAGTCAGACACATTATGAAGGGAATTTCATGTTTGTAGAAGAATAGTTTCCCCTGAATTTCCAAATCAGTATATAGTTTTTTAATTTGGAACTCCACCATCCAGTTGCCGTAGGACAAAGAACTTCTTAATTTCAGGATATCAGTTATGATAAAATCAGTGCAATATTGTCCCAACTGAGATAGTCTAAAAACTGAAAACTTTATGGGAAAAGATAATATCTTTCATCAGACAGCTGGATAAATCAGGCCAGATTTCAGGCATACAAGTTCTCCAAATCTTGTTCATTTTATTTAAATAAATTCAGTTTTATACACACAAACACACACACAGAGAGCATTAAATTCAAGATAATAATTTAAATAGAAGAGTAGAAGTAATATAAAAGGGAGTTTAAAAAAGTAAACAAATCTAAAATCAAAAGTAGCACATGACAGATTTTAGCACATTTGGAGCCCACCACTGAAACGTCTCTTAAGTGTCATATCTATACAATTATGATACATAAAACACTTGGCTATAGTGAAAAACAATGAGAAATAATGGTATAAACATTAGAAGATCAACATTATTTGACTTATTCAACTCTTACTACAGCTAATAAAGACAGTAATTCTCCATTCTATGAAGAAATTATATTTGAATTTTTATTCTGTTAGTATGTGACAATAGTGATGGAATGTTTGAAGGAAAAATGTTTATTTACCTTAATTCTACAAAAGTAATTTTGTTTATTCCATCTGACCAGCTTTATCCATTTGTGCAGAATACAGTGCATTAGGTGTTTTAGAAATTACACTTTCAAAGATCATCAGTCCAACAAAACAAAACACTGAAGTGCTGAAAAGCGTATAGCTGTCTATGAATTCAGGTGGGTTACTATGCAAGATAAACACTATACATTCGTAGTAAATGGTATTTACCTTCATTCCAACCAACCACTTTCATTTTATAGAGGCAAGTCATGCTTTTAAATTTGTAGATCCTCACATTTTTATTATGCAAACCAATGAAGCAATAAATTTGTTTGTATCAAAGGTAAAGTTCTGCCTATTGAAACTTTAGTAATAGCGGCATCACAATACACATTTAACCTGAAAACTATGAAACAGAACAATGAAATCAAATTCATACACACACTAAGATATATTAAAAAATACTGTTGGTCCTTTACTGTGACCTTACTGATTAGAAGATCATCCGCAGATCCTAAGTTCAGCATATTTTCCAATAACTTCCAGTACATATTAAATATTTCTGTGCAGATAATATTGTTTAAATAGTAATTATTGTATGAATTATTTTAGAGAAAGAAGAACAATCTTTCTCAGGTATGAATGGTCCAGAAAGCAACTATGCAAACTAATAAAAAAAAAAAAATCAGTTTAAAATTTTATCATAATTTGAAGAAATATGCTACTTGGCTCTCTTCCATTCATAAAGTGGCATTTGCAGCCCAATTCCCACTATCATTCTTGAACTGTTTCCTTTCTCTAAATTAGTATTTATCTTTCCAGAGTATTGCTTCAATCTTCAGTGCTGTTAAAGAAAATGAACCTCCTTTCCTTTCCTTTCCTTTTTCCTTTCCTTTTTCCTTTCCTTTTTCCTTTCCTTTTTCCTTTCCTTTTTCCTTTCCTTTTTCCTTTCCTTTTTCCTTTCCTTTTTCCTTTCCTTTTTCCTTTCCTTTTTCCTTTCCTTTTTCCTTTCCTTTTTCCTTTCCTTTTTCCTTTCCTTTTTCCTTTCCTTTTTCCTTTCCTTTTTCCTTTCCTTTTTCCTTTCCTTTTTCCTTTCCTTTTTCCTTTCCTTTTTCCTTTCCTTTTTCCTTTCCTTTTTCCTTTCCTTTTTCCTTTCCTTTTTCCTTTCCTTTTTCCTTTCCTTTTTCCTTTCCTTTTTCCTTTCCTTTTTCCTTTCCTTTTTCCTTTCCTTTTTCCTTTCCTTTTTCCTTTCCTTTTTCCTTTCCTTTTTCCTTTCCTTTTTCCTTTCCTTTTTCCTTTCCTTTTTCCTTTCCTTTTTCCTTTCCTTTTTCCTTTCCTTTTTCCTTTCCTTTTTCCTTTCCTTTTTCCTTTCCTTTTTCCTTTCCTTTTTCCTTTCCTTTTTCCTTTCCTTTTTCCTTTCCTTTTTCCTTTCCTTTTTCCTTTCCTTTTTCCTTTCCTTTTTCCTTTCCTTTCCTAATGCTGGGAAAATTCTCACTTCCTAATGGAATTCCCACCAATCCTGACTCCACACTGCACAGCCACTCCACAGTATTTTATTCTATTCTATTCTAGGATACAGAACACTTCTACAAGCATCCCATATCCTGGAGTACTTGTCAGGAAGTGCAGAGCAGCGCTGTAATCTGTGAGCACAGAACTGAGGGTCACAACACTCCCTGACAGAACTGTCAAGAGGATTCAAGAGAAACTGACAGCAGAACTGAGATTTGCAACCAGGAGGGATAAGGAATCATGATCTAAAAGCTTCAGAGAAGAAACTGAGACACTCAGCAGCTGAGAGAGAAAGACATCTAGCCTGCGTACTTCCCTACTGAAGAAATTCTCTATATTCTAAGTGGTTTGATAGTGAACCTTTTAGCAAGAGATTTGGTTTATTTGTTTATCAGTTGCTGCTCTATATGCTTACTGTTTGGACAGGATATTTAGAAGGTCCTTGTTGAAGCAAATACCTCGTTTTGAGGTAGTGAAAAATTCAGAAGAGAGAGAAAGTGGTAAACATTCAGATTTAAGTGACAAAATTGACACACAAAATAAGACTAAAAAAGAAGATCCAAAAAAGGTTTTATGATCTCTCAAAATAGGACCCACTTCTGGACCACTTCCATTATTTATATAATCAGGTATTTAAACACATTTTCAGAACTGAATTAAGAGTATTATTTCTCACAAGTATAATGGCCTACACCCATTTTTTCAAAATGCAGAAACATAGTGCTTCAAATTATTCCCTGTCTGACAACAGCGGAATTATTCTTTTATCTTGCAGTGGCTTAAAAAATCTAAAATTCAACTGGTTAAAGACAGATTATTAATAGATTAATGAGATTAAAACTCAAATGGCTTGCTTTAACCATCTAGGCCCCGAAATTTCCAGCCAATAATGCCTCTGATGAAGTAAATTATGTAGTTTGGCTTTACAGCTAGTCAATTTTGGTTTTTATCTTAGATAAAACTGCTTTATTTTCAGTAAGCTTTGAAGAAATAAGAGCTGCTTTCCATGGGATAGGTATCTACATATTCATTAAATGTTTTAATGAGCTGATTTAGATAAATGGATGAAAGCCAATGGCTTTGATCATAAAATATTGTTTTACTCTTGGAAACCATCTCCTTCACTATAACCTTGAATTATATCGTTAAGGAATATCACTTTACATTTTATACTGTTAAGTTACAACAGTATCATTTTATACTGTTTATGTCTGGGATATTTTCACAATATCAATATATCACACGTGGTAAAACATTCAAAAATCTAAATTTCAGTTTAGGAGACTCACTCTAACGCCAAGAAAGTTTTGTGACAAAGAAAAAGGATTAGCCCAATTTAAAAAATATCTACTTCTGGAACACATCCTGATGAGCAGTTTACCACACCGTGGGAGAGCCCAGATGAACACTCACACCTCCCTGGGTCTCAGCTCTACTAAAGGCTAATTTTTACCTCTCACAAGAAATAAGCAATTGGATACTCCTGTTTATGCACATCAACCATATAATTTAGAAATGCCTTTAAATTTTTATTAATATTATACCTGCTTGAGACAGTGGAAAAAAATGAGGATTTTTTTCCCATGGAGTATAATAAATTGCAATAGGGAGAAGAGTAAAGGACTTAATTAAACATATACTGAATGCATTCCACCCCTCACAGACCTTAGCTCCTTGCAACTAAGAAACCTAAATTTAACAGTAGGGTTAGCTGCAGACCTAGCTACAAAAATGTAACATTTTCTTTTCTCATACAATTCCATGGTCATAGATGAAGAACTGAAGATACAATTCCTACGCAGAATCCTTGTGAACCTTGTAAAAATGAATAAAACCCCAAACTCTTAGCACTACATATCAAACTGTCCAGAGTTCAACTACAAAACTTGCTCATTGGAGAAAAACTAGTAGAAATCATGAGATTAGATTGTGGTTGCAAAAAACAAAAAACAAAAAACAAAAAAACTCAGACAAACAAACAAAAACCACCACCAAAGTTTTATTTGACTATTCCCCTCATCAGTCTCACATACCTATAACCATGGAGGCAGAGTCTATGAGGGAAAGATGCAAATTTTGCTACTGATTTCATTCAGCATAGCATGGTGTTTCTTGCATTATATCTCTCATATGGTAAACTGAAGTAAAAGTTATTTCTTTTGCCTGATGAACAAAGAAAACAGAACAAACCATAAATACAAGAAAAAAGTGTAAATCTGTAAAAAAATGTATCAAAGATTTGGCACAGTCCCAGATCATCCTAAGAATGGAACTAATTGTGTACAAAGCCAACACACATAAAGCAAACGATTCCTACAATGGCAGAAACTCACTAATCAAAAGATTTGCATAATAATCATCCATCTGTATGATGCACCATATGGCAAACAAGACTGTAATTTCACTAAATATGTTTTCCAGGGGAAACAGGTTGCTTGCGTTTTCAACTAAGTGAAAAAAATCCCCCAACCCAGTCATAAAAGGCTGATACACCCAAGTCAGGGAAAACTTTTGATGTAAATATGAGGAAGGCCTGGAAAGCAGCATGTTGCAAGAATCACACACTCTGAAAAATGTATTTCATGTGTGCAACAGAATATGTAAAAAAAAAACAGTTTTAAGAAGAAAAAAGCACTGAGCTACTGGCAATGAATTACATTTTCTAATCTTCGTAAGATCTGTTAACAAACATAATTTCAAGTTACTAATGTAGCAAAAACTGAATTCCAGCTTTGCTTTTCAGGGTTACATCTGTACAAATAAAATGAACACTTCAATATTACTTTTGCATACACATTTCAAGTAACAGAAAATATAATCGAGATTATACATGTAGGGATGAGAGTCAGAACTCCTGTATCTGTTTATGTAAATTCTGAGGATATTAATATTGACAGCTTCTTCAGGAAGATAATCAAACTGTAGAATATCTATATAAGCCATGTACCAATCTTTCTATATTTAAATAGCTGTGCTTCACCAGAAACATGAGTTCACTGATTTCATAGTAAACAACAATTTCAGCAAAGCAATACTTTCAACAAGGATTCTAGGAACGTTTCCTCTTTTTAACCATTGATGAGACAGGTTTTTAGGAGCAGCATTTAAATAGACTACTCTAGGCATTATAATATATAAATCCATTGCTTGTGTTTTACAAATTCAGATGCTTAGAGGAATGTCCAATCAAGGAAGAAATGGTGAGTGTGTGAGGAGCCTCTTGCATTTGAACAGGAGGGCAGGTAAATCTACTTTTGAAGGCATATATTCTTAGCTTTCCACAGATCACTCACTAAGAAGATACAAGAACAGCTGGGATTAAATTTTAAGGAAAAAACCTGTCAAGTCTCAAGATCTATGGGAGTAAGTAAATAAAATTAAATAGAAGAACAGGATGAGAGTGAAAGGTTGCATAGACTAGACCAAATAATTGCAACTACATGGTAGAATTATGTAGAATTCTTTTATGAATCTAGACTTACATAATGAAATATCTAAGAGGAACTTGCACCAAAAGGAAGTACCTTAGGGAACATCATTTTCATTTCTTTTAAAGGAAGTCCAAAAAAACCACTTCAGAACCTAAGAGATCCTGTTGAGAATATGCTCATTTTGCCTCTACTAATCATGACTTCCAGCATGAAAGACCATCTTGCCAGATGACCTCAAAAGCACTAGAAACTGTCACTGAAATTAAAACAAAAACAAATTGGAAAGGGCTTCCAAAGCTTATTTAAAGAGAGGTTCCTGAGAACAGAAATTATTCCATTCCATGTCTTTGGATGAAATCCTGTCCCACAAATACAATAGGAATAGATAATTGTGATGGAATTAGCCATGCATGTGTCTTCACATGTAACAACTTTTACGTGTTCATATTAAAATAGAATCTACTTGAAAAGAAAAAAAATTCTAAAACAGCTGTGTGTAACATAATTTTGATCAAAGAAACTTAAAAAAATGCAATAAAGTATGGAATTCCTGTCTTTTTTTTCTTATTCTTCACCCTGGTAAGCACTTTGAACAACTGTGTATTTGGAGAAACTGGGCTCTGTTCAAAGAGATTGATAATTGGACTCCACCTTCAATTTACCAGATCTTACCTATGTTCTTTAGAATTCTTAAAATCATTAAACCAGTTATTACCCAGTTACGGTGTTAATCTAGTTTCTTACAAGTTAACGCCTCTGCCAGAAAACTACCACTAACTATAGCTCCATGAGCAATCTCAGTAAAGAAACTAGTGGGCAAAAGCCAGGAAAACACAGGAATCAAGTGATAAAATCAGCAAAAAAGGAATTATTTTCTTACTGTTCCAATGGGCTCCACCAGCCTAGGCTTGAAGCACAAGAAATGGGCAGTGTAGAACACAGTGGAACTACACCTATAGCAAAAATTAACTTAAATAAAACATAGTTTCATCTAATTTTAGATGTAGTTAGTCTCTCTGTATGGCCATATATTTATGGCATCTCTATATGCTCATGCAAAACCTTGAGTATCTAAGAGACAGAGATGCCCTGACTTGGATAATTTGAGATTGTGTAATTACTTTTGAATATTTAATTTGATTACAAAGAAACAAGACCTTTGAATTATTTTTCCCTGACTTGTTTGACACAACTTGACCATGAGCCAGTGGTGCCCTTGCAGCCAGGAGGGCCAGTGATAACCTGGAATACATTGGGAAGAGCCCATAAAATTTCTACAGTTTTAACCACTTAAAGAATTGAACTCTGATGCTTCTGGAGAAGCTTAGCATTCCCAGTACTTACTGTAAACAAAAAAAAAAAAGAAAAAAGCATAAATAGACGATATTAATGGGTTTATGCGGACAACAAATTTCACATATTAAGATCCTCACAGTACATGTAAATAAAACTGCTTCAGGCTCCATATTTTTCTTAATATCTTGCAGAACTCCCGCTACTGATTATGTATCTTTATGAAAGAGACGATGTGGGTAAGATAATTAATATTGTCAAGTAATCATGAAAAAATACACACATAGGGCAGGTAGGGGAATTCTAGTTAAAGAAAGTCTTTCTACTGACAGAATCTTCTGAACTCCTTATGTGGTTGCACATATCTATCATGTTCATTTTAATGAGCTCTACAAAAAGGTTACATTTTTGACCTCCAGAGCTCAAAGATCAAGTTATCACGGTTTTACTTCTTGTTAAAAACCTCTGGAATCTATTCATATCACGGGCACTGTATGACCAATTGTTACAATGAAAATTGGGCAAATTCTGAAATATAAGTTAAAGTAACATGTTGCCTACAGCTTCAGTGTCCATAATTGATTCATCTTTAAATAATTACCATATCACCTATAACCCTGCCAACATATGTTTGAAGACTCAGGACTTTCTGGAGAGAACTGTGTTTTATTACTAATTGCTGTAGAGAGAAGAAGATGGAAGGAGAAGGCTTTAGCCCTACTTCTTCAATGTTAGCATAAAAAATGGGTCATTATTCCTTTTCTGCTGGTCCTCAGTGCTTCTAGGTTTTTTCTGTGCTCACCTTTATGTAAGCATGTAGCAAGACTAACTGCAGCTTAGTACCAGGTCTCCAATGACAAAACTGCAAACTGCATAATTTTAGCAGCTATGGTGCACTAAATTCGGTTTGCACTTTGCTTTCTGAGTGGAGTTAATGAAGGTGAGGCACACACAGAACCTGAGGCAAAATACAAACCCCCACGTAATTCTTTCAAAAAGATGGCAGGAACCATGCAGGAGCTCTGAATTTGTTTCCTGAGTAATAGAACTATGATACTGAATGTCTTTGAAAATGGATGTTGTAATGGTTGGTTAAACGGGGGGAAAAAAGACCTGGCCAAGGAAAAGAGAGTGAATTTTGGGTCCCTGTATCTGTCAACACTCATAAACTCTGTGTTCAGTTTATGTTTCACCTACAGATTTTATGTGTTATCTTCTGTATGTCTCATTTCTGTGACTCACTTTTTGATCTGTCAAATGAGAATTAAACACCACATTTATTTTCCTTCTCGTTTCCCTCAGCTCTGGTATAATTCCATTTGAGAATGTAACAATGTAAAGAACCTGGATATACAGTCACAGTTCATATTGCCTCTAAATGGTAGCTGTAAAAAGCATGGTCTTTCCTGTAACTTATAAAAAATACTAATGGTACTTTAAAATGGCCCAGAAAGCTCAGTTTTGAGCCAAAGGTGAATACCAGACACTTCAGAAACTTGTAAACCAAAGAGCATTATTAAAACTATAATTAAATGTCATACCTTTTGTCCAAGCTACACGAGATGGGAACTCTCAAAGGCCCTTATGCTTCACTGTTGGTATGTGCCCTTGAATTTAAAGCAGAGGGTTGGTTTTGACTCAGATCTAGAAATGATACATTTGCATCTCACTGGGCTGTCTCACCAGCATCATTTACAGTGCTGCTGGAAGGAGAGGTCTTGGCTAGGCATCTGCATCATCCTGTGAGCCTGCAACAAGGGCCTGAGGACTATCCTGAAGGCATTCTCTGAGAATGGTGAGCCACGCCTGTGGATGTGCCGGGTACACCATAACACACAGCCATACAGGCTGTCTGAGGGTTATCACACAGATTAATATGTTCATCTGACCAAGGACAAGTGTTTCTAAAAGCAAAATGAACTAATTACTTGCCTTCTGCTACTGGAACTGCTGGCCACATGGGGAAAGGCTGAGATAACCGGGTTTGTTCAGCCTTGAGAAAAGAAGGTTTAGAGGAGACCTTAGTATCACGTTCCAGGATACAGAGGATGGCTGCAACAAGATGGAGACTCCCTTTTTATAAGGAATTACACAGAAATGATGAGGGCTAATGGGTACAAGTTACTCCTAAGGAGCGTCCAATTGATCACAAATATAAATTTTTGCACAATGAGAAAAATCAGCCCTTGGAATAATCTTCCCAAGGAAGTGGTGGATTCCCCAGTGGTGGACACTTTAAAGATCCAGAGAGACAGGGTGTTGGAACATGCTACCTAGACTACGCTTTTGCAATAAAGGTTGGACCACATGATCCTTGAGGTCCTGTCCATCCTGGTACACTAGATATGTGATAAAGTTCTTTAAGATAATACCATGCTGAAATCAACCTCTGGGAGCAATATAAAATTGGATTCCCATTCAAAACCCAGCACTTCACTGCCTACTTTCCTATTCAACTGCAGAAAAATTAGCTATCACATGGGTCCAGGAATGGACACAGAAGTATCATTTAAGTTCAGTAAGTCCTACTTATTCTGTCTTTGGTAAGGACTTTTATAAGCAGCAATTACCATAAGACTGATTATTCCCTCCAAGCAAAGCAGATGGCTATGTCTGCTTTAACAAACACATTTTTATGGAATCTCTTTCTTCTTAGGTTAGAACTACTGTTTCTACAACAGGAAGTTTGTTACTTTTGGAGAGATTTCTACTATTAAAAAAATGTATTAACAAGGAAGTCAAATGAAAGAGAATGTGGGGATCTGGAAGTGCTTTAAGTCTAAATTCCTCTTATCAGCTCTCTAAGAACTAATACTTTACAGAATTTTTACCTTAAACCCAAGCCAAAGGTCTGGTATTTTACTGTATACCTGTGAAAATGGAACCCTGCCTGTGTTTCTCACTGCCCAGTTCAGAGCAGCATTTGTTAACCAACTGATTCTTGATTCAGCACATGCAGAAGTACCAGGGCAGCTGCTAAAATCAATGGATCTCAGTCAAGAGTGCACCACATTTATCTATGTACAGGCCTACAATTGGAATATACATTTGTACAAGACTTCAAGAAAGATTGAAGAGTCAAGATGAGAAGTCAAAGCCAAACTAGACAGTCATTACGGTAGAACAGTTTTCTGCTTGCTGTTTTCTCCTGGCAATAACATGAGTGAGAGATGGCTGAGGCTTGGTAGAGCAGCCTAAGCAACTAGATACCCATTTACAACTGATGAATTCTGGCACAAATTCAGATAAAGACTGAATTTATACACAAGACTGATAAAGAAAGGCTTGGCTTTCTGACCTCAGTAAAAGCTGTTACGTCTGAAAATCTTCAGGTTTTCCAACTCCACCAAGTTTTCTATAGAAAATATAATTTACAACCCTGTCTCATCTATGTCAGGGCTGACATTTGGCCATTCTCCCACTATATCCAGGAAAGCTGAAAGCTAGCTCTCAACTCAAAGACCTTTTGTGATCCTTAAATATGGAGTAACTTTGTTTCAACATTCATAGCATGACATTCCTGCACCTTCCAAAAGCTGCAAACAAGAGCAAAGAGAAAAGCAAAAAAAAAAAAAAGGCAAAAGAAAATACTTTCTTCATCTAAAGAACACTTAAAAGATGACAGATATTTCACCATGAGATCACCACATTTTGCCTCTATGAAATGAAAGAATGACACTCTCTCTTACACACAGAGATTTGTGATGCGCTGATGAGAAGTACTATGTACTAATCAGGTATTTTTTATGAAGTTTCCACTGATCAGGCTCTCCAGAACTATATTTATTGTACCTTTGATCAAAAAATACTCTATCTTCCACTAATGTTTACAAAGAAGAAAAAAGGCTAATATTTGATAGACTTTTTATAAAAAATTCTTAACCATATTTGAAGACAGTTAAGCAAACAACTGTACTACAAGATATTTTGTCTAAGCATTAGAAAATAAGGCTTTAGAAGAAAAAAACATGGACACACCCTCTGGAGAAGCGATTCAGAGACAGGCAAATTGGATTCTTGCTAAAAAAGAATGGTATTCTTTCAAATGCTCATTTCCTAAGTAACTGAAGTAATTAAAACTCTGTGATAATGCTACGTTGCCAAATAAACTTGTATTGTATTTTCCATTTATTATTTTGTGGGAGTGTTTTACATTTTTTTATAGTCAATTTATTTTTCCTTAGAGTAAGCTATATTATAGTGAGGCATTATTACAGAGGAAGTTGCTACCTAATTTCTTTTCTAGCTAATGTTACAGGGAAAAAATCCATCTACAAAGAATAAAAAAAAAAGTTTCAATATTTCTCTGAACATTCTTGAAATCTGTTTTTTTTTCTCCATCTTTGCTCTTCTCATCATTTTGTATTTCTGGTTATTATCCATACCATGCCACGCACATGCCTTTCTCCTTTAATTACTTTCTGTACTCACTTGTTCATCCACACTTTTACTGCCTGTTGCTAAGCAACATGCATAACATTAGGATATACATTAATTTATCTTTGAACACGTTCTACTTCCTGTTTCTGTCATTCTTTTCCAGTATTTTATCCCATTCCATCCTGCTGTAATTTCCACATTTTTTCACACCTTATTCAGAGCAACTTGCCTAAGAATACCTATAGAATTTTAAAAATAATTCCTAAACAGCCTATACAGTTTAGCATGCAATGCTGATGGTATTCCTTTCATTTCTATTTAATTAAAAAGAAAGATAATGCACAAACCACTCTGTATGAAGAAATGTATCTGTTAACTTGGACACAGGTGCAAAGTCAAGAGCACAAAAACAGAAAAACCCTCAAAAATAGACCTGAAGCAAGGGCAGAAGACACCATGAGCTGGTACTCAAGATGGACCTTGTTTCATAAATATGACAGGGTCATGGATGGAGAGAGAAGAGAAAATCTGATGGAGTTAAGACACAGGAGCAAACGTAGGAGTTAAAATACAGGATGTTTTGGATGAACCAATTGCTTCATCCATAGGAAACAGAAGACTTTGGTACCATCTGTTTCTTTTAAAACACACAGAATAGCCATCAGGTTAACTGCAGTAAGTGGCTCTGGAAGACTGTTAAGACTTCCTACAGAGACATCACAGGTGTCTACTTTCAAACATTCATATTAACACTAAAAACTGAAAACTCTTGGCCATAAGCTGTTACAGAATATGAAAGAAATTCAATCACCTGCCATCCTTCAGTCTCCCGTAACTCTACTCATTTTTGTTCTCCGACATTCTTTCAGAGTCATGGAATATTTTAATAAATTCTCTTCAGAAAGCCACTCAGGGTGATAGCAGGCTAGAAAGGGGTTAATAAGGTCCTAAGGAATTAGCCTTGCCAATACCAGATGCTGTCAGCATCCATCCAATTTCCTCTTCTAGAAAAAAATGACTTAGAGGAGCAGAAACAAGTTCTTTAATGAATGGAGAAATAATGAATCTAGCCTTCCATAGACTTGCTTCATCTACCTAGCACAATAACTTGAGTCTTCAGTGACTTCTTTACAATATTTCTGGTTCTCTTCATGCTTCTCAGCCTTTTCTTTTTCCTCGTTGTTTGGCAGAGTAAGAGACACTATATGCCATAACTGACTGAAACTTTAGCTATGTTTAAAAGTTATTTATATGCAAGTAATGAGTAAATACAGGCTTAACGCATAATTTGCTTCTATTTCTCATACTGAATTTCTGCCTCAGCTGGAAAACAATACAGGCTGCTGAATTATATAAACTTCGGAAGACTTAGCTTCCATTTGTCTCTGATTCAGCTGAAATAGGACAATGTGTTGAAAATAATTAAGACAGGATAGGCAGCAAGTGTGAATGCATTAGAATTAGTTCCCTAGAAAACCAGACTGTATACAGTGAAAGAAAAAACAGAGTCAGTATTGATCAAAAATCTCCATATAGAATGAAAAGCCAAGGTGTCTCCCTACTCCAGAGTAGGCAGCATGTGGCAATTGGCTCCAGCTATCTGCTCTTAAGTCTTTCTTCTACACGTCAGCACATACCCCTCACAGGGCTTTTAACTTTGCCTTTAACTTGGCACTGAATTATACAATAAAGCTTGACCTCTTAAATCAATACTATATTCAAGCCCTGACAAAAGTATTCTGTACCCCTCTGTGAAAGTGTGCCAAATGGCACCACCCATAGGCAATGCACAACAACTCTAATAAACTGCAGTTATATGACATGTCAGTCTTGAATCACTCTCTTGACACAAAGAAGAAAGCTTTATTCTTTGGCATGGAACTTCATCTCAACCAAGTTTTTCTATTTATTCAAAAAATCCTGTTCTACTTTATACGTGTCTTCCTGGGACTAAGAAGCATTGAAACAATAAAAGGGCTGAGGAGGAAGGGAGTAGAAACCAGAAATTCCATCAATACAACAATTTCTCCTAAGATCTTCTCTAATACATGATACCATTCACATGGGAACAGAGTTTGGCAGCACCAGCCTCAGCAAACAAGCCAACCAAATTAAATGTGCCATATCCCTCTGGCCTCCCAAGGTAAATCACAGCTGGATGTGGCTGGACATCTGCCACCATGCTGGACATTCCTGAATTTTCAGAAGTTTAAACCCACTTATTCTAAATTAACTTAAAACTCTCAAGAATGCTTCATGATTCCCTATTAAAACTGCAGTCTTGGATAATATTTTCTGTAACATCTAAAAGGCCTCATACTATTGGCCTGGTTTTGGCAGAGATAATTTTTTTCCTAGTAGCTGGTACAGTGCTGTATTTTTGGATTCAGTATGAGAACCAAGTTGATAACACACTGATGTTTTAGTTGTTGCTGTGCAGTGTTTGCACTAAGTCAAGGACTTTTCAGTTTCCTGTGCTCTGACAGTGAGCAGTGCACAAGAAGCCAGGAGGGAGCACAGCCAGGACAGGAGACCTGAGTGGCCAAAGGAATTTTCCATATCATAGAGCATCGTGCCCAGTATATAAACTGGTGGCACTGGATGGGAGGGGCCCATCATTGCTGGGGAACAGGCTTGGCATCCCTCAGTATGTGGTGAGCTGTGGTATGGAGCCTCACTTGCTCCTCTCCGGTGTTAGTCCTCCCTTTCTCCTTTTTATCTTCATTACAATTATTTTACTTTGTTTCAATTGTAAAATCATTCTTATCTCAACCTGATTCACCTCCCCACAGCGGGTGCAGTGACCAAACAGGTGTGGAGTTCTTAGTTTCCAGCTGGAATTAAACCATATTCATTATCAAGTCACAAGAGCACAAGGAAGATCACATGAGACTAGGAGGCTGTATACGGTATTGTGTTACATGGAAAGTTCATGAAGGTTTGAAAATTAAATAACACGCACTAAATATGCAATAAGCATATAAAAGTGCCTCTGTAGGCTTCATTATGCATTCAGTTCAGCAAGATAACATCACTTCAATTCATGCCAGTGAAAAAATCCTAATCAAGTTTCATAAAAACCTTTTGATAAATTTTTATGTCATTGTCACCATGTTCCTTGACATTAATTATTGAGTTCTGGACTTAGAATTTGTTCTTACCAAGAAGTAAACTAACAAAAGAATAGGAAGAAGTTATTTTCAGCTTCTGTGTAGGTATTCCACTCCTAAAAGTGCAAGTATAAAGCAAGATAAAATACAAAAACGTCCACTATTACAAGCTATTACTATGAAGAACTGTTAACATGGAAGAACAGAATTTTCCAAATCCATTAGTCTAACTACAGACACTGCTGAGGAGAAACCAATCATCTTTGAGTACTGATAATATTAGTCACTTGACTTCAGAACCTACTAAAATTCATACCCTCCTGCGTTATTTATAGGCTTTTACCTGAGGTATGACTATTGCTTACTCTCTTCTAAATGATGGACATAAGCACAAGCAAAAGGAAATTCACTATGAGAGAGGGCTGAGGGTGAAAACCCTGCAGTCCCAAACAATCAGGATTTTAAATGCACGAGAAACAGAGGAATGAGTCTGTAAGTCAGCATGGCTGTGCCACATACATCCATGAAAACAAGCAGAGCACACATTTACTAAGATAAATAAAATAAAAAAACTCACTAAGGTGAGGGCCAGAGTAGAAATTAGTTAAATAAGTCTTGTTATTGTAATGTATCTTTGACTCCTTCCTGACCATTGTACTAGATGACTCCAGACGTGAACCCAGTTTAAGTGTTTATGGGGCAGTTTGTCAGCGTGAAAATCTTTGTCTGAAGAATGTAATAACCTTTCAACATAAGAAGCCAGGAGGAAAAAAACAGAGTAGATAGTAGATGTCCTCTTTCTTTCAAATAAAATATAACACACCCTTTAAAATTACTAACTAAAATGCTAGTGTTTTTTCAAAATTATTATTTTTCACTATAAAATTTGTATTTTAAAATTCTATTAGATCCATAAATGGGAATAATCATGCTCAAAAGTTCTAGTCATAATGTATTATGTATATTTGTGCATAAGCAGAAGACAATGCCACTATGTATTTACATTCCCTAACTTAGGTAAAGAATTAATATTGCATTTGGCATTGTAGTGCTTATACCATATTAATGTTACTCAGGGGAGAAAAACCCAGCAGATAAAAACCAATAGAAGGAAGAAGAGATTTGCTGCCAAGTTTGTGATTTAGATGTGTAAGACAAACAACTTAGTATTTATTAGATTAAGCAAGACACACAGTTAGTTGCAGTAGACAAGACAAATCAAAGCTATCTTTTAAGAAAACAAGGGCTGTTAATTTGCTCATTTCCTAGAATTATTTGAGTCCAAAATAGATTAACAGTACTAGGAGTTTCTAATCATGGGACAAAGACACACACACATAACACAGCAGACAGACTAAGAATATGCTAAAAATAAAAAAAAAAACAGAAATCCTTAATACAAGGTAGTTACAAAAAATAATTATTTTGCTTTGGTAAATGTACTTACTAGTTAAATTTCAGAGATTATTGATTGCTTTCCCAACAGCAAGACTACATTCTGAATGTGGGAATTGGCTTGCTTTCAGCAAGACTCATAAATAGCTTGGAAAATAAGACTTTGAATCATGAAGAGCTTGAAATAATTTCTTTACCTCTTTCTGCAGGGCATTTGGCAATATGAAGTGTTGGGCTGTCTTATCTTGATATCAGGATCTGAATTTGTATCCATATGCATTTTTAAGTGTAGAAATGCAACTTCTGCAGGTGTCAGAGGAAGCCCAGGGTTGTTCTCCACTGCTTGAACAGTGCACCCCTATTCTAATGCCTCCTACTAATTCTCACAACAGGCTTTCAACAGCCAATCAAGTAATTGAAACACGACAAGTAAAACTTTGGTTTTCTTAAAACTGGTTTAAATTTTCCAAACCAATTAATCTGTAATTCTTATAATCAAATTCTATAAAAAAACCACTTGAAGTGGTACAAGAGACTCTACAATGGATAAAACCCACAACCTTATTTATCAATGAAATCTTGGTGAATTCTGGATTGTTAGCAGCCAGCTGGAACTGGAGAAGGGGAAAAAAAAGGAGGGGAATCTCTGCTTCTAAGCTAACCAACAGCCTGGGTATCAGCTCTAAGCCTATTGCTACTTGATTATTGTCTTAGAGGAAAACATCCTGGAAGAGAAAAAAACCAGATTCAAATTATTGAATGAATTTGTCAACATTTAGAGATTGTTAAACACAGGTACATATTGCAGGAATACACCTGCAATGCCATACAGTATATACAAGGCACAACCATATCAAGATAGAAAGATTATATCATGCCTAGTAGTCCTAACAGAGGACCCAGAGTGTGAGTGGTACATCAGATTTTTACAAAAAGTTCATTCTGTCTTGTTAATATCTGTCTGGGTCCAAATTCAAGTAATGAGGCCACATCAGATTATTCCCATGCCATATCATGTGATGATAGAATTGGAAACTTAAACCTTCAACAGCATTGGCAGAGTCTGGAAATAAATAAAAATAATTTATTTAGAAGGGTCTACACAGAGAATGTAATTTCAGCTGTTGTTCAATTCTAGGATACAGAACCTGAATAGGGACAGCTCCTGATGAAAGAGAATTTTGAGGAACTAGGGAAAAAGAATGTTTTTCAACAGCAACATAACAATAACAATAGGATATCTGATGAGTAAGTAACTTCCTCCCCCATTACCTGTCTATCACAGTGGACATCACCAGAAGTTCCAAATAAAGAATAATTACAGAGCACTTCACTCTGTAAGAAGTTTTCTCCTATTCCTAGTTAAAAGCCAAAATGGACAAAGAAATAGATATTGTAAAAAGTAGTTGTAAACTCATAGGGAGGGGGTGGGAGGGGATGAAGAACTAAAAAATGTTAAGACATTAGAAAACGAAGGCCAATAGGGTGAGAAGTTGCCATGAAAGATCGTCTGTGCAAAGGAATAGAGAATTTAGTGTGAATCACCTACCTTTCCTACAATGACTGCAGTGTGTAAACACACTGAAGAAATCTGACCCAATTTCTGGCCCCAACTGAGAGAAGGAAATCTAGAATGGAGCTACTCTCAACAATGAAGATTTTTTTTCTCACATTCAGCCAGAATTTTCCCCGACACAATGTGTGCACGCTGCCTCTTGTCATGGTGCATCATCACAAACCAAAGACTCCTCTTGTGTAGTATCATCAATGCACCAAAACCAGGATGCAGTAAGTGATGAAGCACAAATGTAATCTTATTTTTTTCTAGGAATCCATAATTAAAAGGGAATCTTCTCTTGACAATAAGTTTATTTCAAGAGAATCTGCACAAGGTATAAGATATTTGGAGGAAAAAAAAATCAGTGGATACATTTCAAAAATTCAGATATTTTCCTAAACTTTTAGGATTTATGGCATTATGCTTTTCAAACTTCGGAGGGAAGTATTACAAGAAAAGAATATAAAGTTATAGGTCATATCAAACAATTCTAGGAATAGTTTAACTAACAGTTCCTGATTCCCTGTATATTTGTATATTATGACTGACAAAGAATAGAGTCAGATGAGAACTTTGTCGAAAGGTTCTCCATATTTGGGTCTTTATGAGGTCTTGCTTCCCTGAAGACTCTGTGGTGCTTGCTGAGATTCATTAACTCATACAACATCCCTTTCCTCCACTGGGGCACTTGCAGCATCTTCCTCCTTTGCTCACCTATTTTTATAAAACTTGCAGAAGTAAAATGATTTCTTTGTTCTCAGCTCCCACTGAAACCAGCCTGTAAGCTCCACGGGTATCAGTAAGTGGACACCCACTATTCTATAAGCCTTACAGGAAGACAGTTAAAAATTCCACAGGAATATTTAATAAACTTTGTTCAGTTCAGGAATATAAAGATTGCTAAGAGCACCTACAGCATTCAAATGCTATTAATAACATCCCTAATTTCAACCAAATATTAAAGATGAAGGGACACCATGCCGCTGTGTTAGAAAGAATACATGTTGCCACTTAAACTTATTAAGTGAAACAATAACTTAGTTTGTCACATTAAAAACAACTTCTGTCATCAGGTATTTTTCAAACTACCTGTTAGCTTCAGTTTTGTTGGGATGTAGTATTACAATATCCCCTTTTTAACTGTGTTACATTTCTGAAGCTGATTCATTTTCTCAAAATGCAGCAGAGACTGCAAGAGAAGAGGAAAAAATCTAAACCCAAAGAAAACTAGTTAACTATTTGACATAAGACTGTTCTTTTATTATGCCATAGACTGTCTCATTTTTATTTTTGTCATGTTTTTTTCCCTGCTATAAAGGGACCCAGGACTTTGCAAACACTTCTTTGCTACTGCAAAGGAGTTATTGCTATTTATATTATTCATACTACCTGTACTATATTATTCTGCTGTATTCTCTGTGGGTTTTTGTCTCAGTCTTTAACAACACTGGTGGACCTTGGGCTGCTCAGGCCCTTGACTTGGATGACAATAAGTGCAGGAACAGTGACTGTGCATTTGTGGACAGGAGATCGTAAGGGACCAGCTGTATTGGCTAAATGTTCACAGGTACCTGTGGCCTGGTGGGATTCACCCCAGAGTTCTCAAGGAACTGGCAGATTCTATGGCAGGATCCCACTCTGTCACCTGCCAACAACCTTGGGAGACTTGGGAGCTCCCTGCTGACTGAACCATTCCCAGCTATAAAAAGGCTGTGAGGAAAGATGCAGGAAAATACATTTACTCTGACCTCAGTTCTTGGAAAAATCATTGAGATCATCATACTGGGTGATACTGAAAGGTATTTAAAGAACATCACAATCATCAGGCACAGAAAGTGCAAGGGAAAAATCTTGTTTAAACAATTTGGTATTCATCTATGATACAGTCACCCACCCAGTGGATAAAGGGGAGGCAGTGGATGTAGTTTCTCTGGATTTTAATAGGGCCTTTATACTGTCACTCAGCTTCCTTCCAGACAAGTTGTCCAACTTGTTGATCCAGTGACACGACATTTGAATGGTTCAAAGTTCCAGCAGGAGATGTTAAACGAGGCATTTTTCACCGAGAGAGTGGTCAAACCCTGCAGTGGGCTTCCTAGAGAGGTGATGGATCATGTTTTCAGTCTAGCAGCACACATCACAAATTGCACTTCAAATAGAAGACGCAGTTTATATTGAAAATTAATCTTTTGTTCTTAATTCTGGAAAGAAATCTGCTTTTAATAATATGTATGCCCTGAAAGAGCTTATGTAATAACTTTCCATTCAGGGTAAAGGTTCAGCTTTGGATGAAAATGAGCATGAATTGTTGATATCTAATGGCTGTTTAATAGTTTATTTGAAATTAGTTTGGTTTGGTCAGTCTTTTTTCCAGTTTCTATCATCTAATGCAATTAAAACATCATCAACATCTGTGTGGGTAGTCCCTGTAAAGACATCACCAAACTGAATAAACATAAGCTATTGCTAAAAAACCTGATTCACATTTAGGCATGGTGGCAGGTGTACTGCTATTACCACAGATGTTTATCATAATAAAATAAAAAAAAATCTTTGATGTCTACTTTATAGCTGCCACATTCTAAGAGTTTTATAATATGACACAGTTTTATCAAATCAAAGAAAATGTATTGAAAGAAGAGTCCTGAGGATATGACCAGCTAAGCACTTCCTATGGCATTAACATATTTTAGTAATTTGTATCACCACAAATGTATTATGGCAACTGATCACATGCACATCCCTACTTGCAGCAATACAAAATAAAAAGGATTCATGTTAAATAGGAATGGTCTCTGTTAAAACAATTTACTCTGAACCTCAAGGATCAATGAAAGAAGGTCAGTGTGAAAAGCAGGAGTGATACCTAACAGGTAGGAAGCAGTGATTTATTTAAATTGTTAACATAATTTAAAATACTTGTTTGGACATACCCTCAAAACAGAAAAAGCACAAGTTTTAAATTTAAATATGAACTTAAATTAGTAATTAATGCTTAAAGGGCCCTTCCATCCTAAACCAGTCTATAATTCTTTGACACCATGCTCAGCAGTTAGTCTGGGGAACAGACAAGGAAGGAAGGGAAGTTCGTGGCTGTGGAGTTTATCTTCCCAAGTAACAATCAGCCGTGCTGCTTTCCAGGAAGCAGCTACACATCTGCCTGCTGATGAGAAGCAGTGAATAAATTCTGTATTCTGCTTTGCTTGCATGCACAGCTTCGGTTCACTCGTTAGAGTGTCCTCATCACAACCCACGAGTTTTCTTGCTCTCGCTCCTCTGACTCTCCCCGCCCCACTGTGGGGGCAGCCAGTGAGTCACTGGCTGGGGTCAACCCATCTCAAATAGCAAAGGGTGTTCTTAAGTAATTGGCTGACAGAATTAGCAACAGAGTTAGAGGTCGGAAAAGCAAATCTAAACTCATTAGTACTAGGACTACCCAAAATACAGATGTATCTTTAGGTGTTAGCTCCTGACGTTTTCTTGCAAAGTATCACCCACTTAGGCAGAACACACACTGGTAATTAACGTGGCGGTTCCCTGTGCAATGAATTGTGAAACAGATACTGCCTCAAAAAAGAATTTGCATTAGGGTACAGCCTCTCAACACAATAAACATTCAGTTTGACTCTTGTTCCTCATAACATCCTTAATAATTTTTTTTTTTTGGTTAATTATTATGAGGATCTTCTTTTACTTCCCAAATTCCTCCCTCACAAGGGTGAAACAGAGTGGGTATTTTAAGACAGCTGTTGGATTTTTGTCCACTTCACAAATACTAGCTAGGGACAGGTAGGAGAGTCTGATTAATCTTCCTTTCTGTCTTCCTTGGGTGGGATACTGGTTAGAGAAAATGATTCTTAACTCTAGTCCCTAACGGGAAATGGTAAATAAAGATGCTGAAACAAGTCCCTTACATTCTGATGTGCAGTCTGGTTTGCATCTTCTTTTACCAATGTTAGGACAATGGTGTATTATTTTTGGGCATGGGACAAGCTTTTAACCCATGACTGAAAAAAAAATACACTGATGTGCACAGGTAGGGAAAAAAAAATAGATCTTTTCTATTAGATATGGACCTCAAGAGATAAGGGAAAAGACGTGTATAGTGATGAAGTGTGATAATATGAAAAGGCTGCAAGACAGTTGCTTAAGGAACAAGAACAACAAAGGGATAAACTACTGCAGGCATCACCAGAGCTGGAATGACATTGTACTGTGTACTATGTTTCCATAGCAACTAGCCATAGGAAGACGAATGTCTCATATTCACTGTGCTCTGCAGTACATGTCTATAAATCAAACTTGCATAAAAGAGCATAAGATTTCTTCCATGGGGTGGCTCTGAAAAACAGGTTATTTTCTCATTACTAGATAATTACATGAAAGAAATACGAGACAAATAGGTCATTTTTTTGTAAGGAAAGTACCAATACATACCAAAGTACTAATATACCTCTACTGTGAGATATTATCAACCTAAAGGCACAGTAGCATAAAAAGCTGATTATGAATGCCTTTTCTTCCTTAAGATCTGAGTTATGCTTGCTAGCTTTAAAAACTGTATGGGAATTTTCTGCCCACTTTTGGTTTGTAAGACATTTTTCATCATGGATAGCTTCGTCCATATTCACACGTGGTTGGTTTTCAGCTTACTTCTGTTACTATTCCCATTATCATGCTCTGAGGCTTTAGCATACAAATAAACTATTTTTCTGAGCAAATGTTACAGCTAGGACGAATATTTTTTCAGCATATGTAATTAGTAATATTGTATAATTCAAATATGACATTCACATTCATAACAAAAAAGGAAAACAGCACTTAAAGTAGTTTTTTTAAGAATCTGAATCCCACTTTAAAAGACAACATATTCACTTACAGCCGACCATTTGTCACAAATAATTGTTGCAAGGCACTTGACACACTTCATATACATGTAGCTACATGAAGATCAGCAGCACTAGCACAAAGCAATTCTTCTGTGTGCTACCCATTACAGAGAACCCTACCATGAAAGAACATGCCATTTACCTTGGCAGCCACTTCTGCCACTCCTGTGTCAAGAACGTTGAGTTTTTACGGTACAATGGCATTCTGATCAGGTGCACATCAGGTGCACATTGAACCCTTGATCATTTTGTTGAATATGACTGCATATTAGATCAGAAACAAATGTAACTCTACTATTCAGGCAAGATTACAGTCAGTTAATACAACCAAATATAAACTGAAAACCTGTCCACATCCTCCAAACTTCAGCAACAGCTGTGTGCAGTATATTACTGACATTTGTACAAAAACAACCCCTGAGGAGAAAGAACATCTACATTAAATATTATTTTATCAGCAAGAGATGAGATTAGATATGGTCCTCAAGAGATTCCAGTAAACTCAGTACAGCCACTACAAGTAACCTGCAGTGAGTTTGCAAGGACTAAGGCTTATCAGGCTTTGTCTGAACTTGTTTCACCTGCCTTGGAGATTTTACTTGCTTTATCTGCTACAGCAGCTCTTTCAAAGACCAGGTGGCTATGTCTAATTTGTTCTCCTCAACTTTACACAGGATAAACATAGCTTTAGACAGAGAGTAGTACCAAGAATTTCTTCTGTGCAAAATGATACGTTTATGTAGAGAAATACAGGCCTGGCATGGCAGCAGATGTAAAGACATGGCATGTGGAGTAATAACAGGCCTACACTGCAAGACCAAGACTAAAAACACACTTATGGTCAGGTAAAGACATGCAGACACAGGAACTGGACAAAAATATTTTTATAAGTAACAGAGCAATGAACAATTACCTGAAATATATAATATGTGCCATATATTGGAAATTAGAATGCAATGCAGACTTGCGGACCTCAGAAGAAAGAAGAACTGAGAAAACACATTTAAATAACCCAAAGTAGATGCTAGAGAGAGAAGAAAACATGAATGTACACTCCTTCTGGTGAAGAAGTCTGGATAATGGTATTTCACTCTACCATGCCTGCCCTGAACCTGTCAGCTTGAGGACTGAGAGGGACAGTAGAAGATTGAGAGCAACTACAGAGAAAGGGACAGATAGTTGGAGCTGTTAATGAACAATTAACATAACTAACTGTATCGTATTTTTTAATCTTTTTTTTCAATTATTAAATCTGTACTAAAAATGATTATTTTATTAGAGTGCCAAGATTTTAGTACATAGTAAAGATAAATATTGGCTTTAAGAATCAGGTGGGTCTCCTTTGTAGCCATATAAAGATTTTGAGCATAACAGCTCTTTACAGGTAGGTTAGAAGAACAATCCAGAATAATCCATTATTCTTTCTGGCTATAGTATATTGAACATTTAAAGATTATTTTTGTATTAACTACGCATATATATGCATGATAGATAAAAGGATTCAATTTTCAAGCCTCAACTTTTTTAAAATTAATTCAACATATACGGACACCCTTATTATGAGCATTTTGGAAAAATCAAGCCTACAAATCAAGTCTACCTTCTGCAAAAGCTAAATGACTCTGATGGGGCCCTTCACTCTTCATGTAAATAAATTACTGGTATTACTTCTTCCTTGTGCTCTGCATAGCTTGAATACACTTGTTCTTAATTTTTCATCTCAGAATATGTTGAGAATTACACTCTTTAGCAGAAAATTCCCTACTCTGTATGGTAAGTAGATAAGCTAAGTCTACTTTTTTCCTACTTCCCTTTTGTTCTTGTCTTTGTGACACTAGACACAGACCTGGCTTATTCTGCAACATTTTACTTAATTTAAAGTGTAAGAAAATACCTCTTGCAACAATGCATTCCAAATTAAAGGAACCAGTAGCTGACAAGGTTTGAAGACAACACTTCCACCAAAGAGAAAATTTTATAAATAAACATAAAATCCCATTTCATGTAACAATATCACAGAGCTCTGAAATATAGAAATTAAGCTTTCTCCGCTTGTGATATTTAGCTGTGCTTTACTTTAGGCTTGGAATGGTTTTTTTTAAGCTGAATTTCCCAGTCTTCATCACTGACTGTACACAGTGCTCACAGCGTACAAAGTGCATTTATTCCAGATGAAATTAAACTGAAGGATGTGCTCCTGGCATGCACCCAAAGGACTCCAACTTCTAAGGATCATTCAGTCTGTTGACCAGACTAGAATCAGGTCAAGTAACCCCCTCAATACAGATATTGGGTTCTTATCATAAACTTCTTGCTCTACAGACCTGATCTCTGTGTGCTGTATTAATTGCTAATACACAGATAATTTTAGAACTTGCATTTGATCAGCTATCATATTTAAAAGCTCTAAAGACCCTCTAAGTATTGCACATTATTTTACTTAATATAAAAGAAATATTTTAAAATTATATTCAATTTCAAAACTTAATTTTGATCTCTGTGGTAAAAAGAGGGAAGAACAAGAAATGTATCTACAAATATGAAAATATTTATGTTTCATTTGCTACAACAATCTATCGTAATACAGATTCTGTGTCACAAATACATGAAACTTCTGACAAATATCTGTGTCCAAAATATTTCTTATGGCTTTCTTTTCATACAGTCTTAATCCAATTGTACAGATCAATATAGAACAAAATCTTAGCTCTAAATACAATAAATCATTTCCCTAAATACAGCTGAACATCCATATTTCTGAGCCAACCTCACAAGAAAATTCACCACTACTACCTTGCAATATGCACTCCCATTGAACCAAATCTATTTGAGACAGCTCTTGAACACTGATTTCCTGATTAGAGGAAGAAAATGTAAAAGCAAACAGTTTTAAGCATCTTAAGAAACATTACAGGCAAGAAATTACCTTCTGTACTTGTTAATACTTATTATTTTGTTCTTATTTTTTAAATCCTATTTATAAACGTTATATTAATTATTACATTATTTACACATTAATTTGTGTATAATCTTTATTATACAAAGCCACTGAAACAGTAGTGGTGCTGAAGCTTTTATCTTCACTGCATGATAAAATCTAATAATTTCAATTAACTGAAACAACAAAAAGACTGCTATCCAGGAATATGGATCAATGTGTTAATCTTACCTGGTGGCTTCAAATACCATTTTTTCAGATAACTTGGGAGAAATGGAATTGAAAGCTCTCTTGAAGTCTTCAAAAGCCAAGAATCCTCTATCTTTTAGATCAAGAATAGGCAAGAGAAAAACAATGTAAATTAAGGTGATTTTAAAAACTACTTAATACAACGTTTCCATGTAAGCTAATCAATTCCCAGCTCTGAAATGATGATACTCTAAGTTACTGCATTAGAAATATGTTTTAGAAAGGCTACCACATAAAGAGGAACAATCTAAAGCAGATTTTTACTCATTATTCCCTTTTGCCACTGTGAACTCTACACATCTACAACTCTTATTTTTCATTTTAAAAGTAGACATCTTGAAAAATGCAACAAACAAATTGAAAATTTGAAATTTACTAAGCTTTGAAAATATAGATAAGATATTCAAAATTACTTTTCAAATCTACCCTTTTCATTGACATTGTTTCAAAAATTTTTTGTCACAAATGTTACAATCCACTTATTCAAATTATCAGTTGAGTTTAATCCTGCTGAATGCATTATGTCAGGGCAATATCAGCTGATCAACCACTTAGGTTATGAATTCACTTTGAGTCATCTGGAAATAAAGCATCTCAAGCAAGGCTACTGTGTGCAGCAGGCAGCAAGGCAAACAAAAGCACAGTGCTCGAAACAGTTAAGTCCTTTGAAATACCTCACTAAAAATAACACTTGAAAAGCTACTTTTAGTTCATGGCAAAAAGCTGAATGCATGCTTATCAGATCATCCCAACATCTGATCTGCCATATGTCTCACTTTCCCTCTTTTCAAGGACCATAGTCCTGTCTGAGATCAGGAAGAAAAAGGCAGAGGTTCTGAAAATCCATCAGCTCAGAGGCTCCTGATAAAGTTTTCCCTTTTTCAGTTTGGTGATGGGATATCCTTTGCTGTTTAACAGAAATGAGAAAGAATCTCCACATGTACTTCCCAACGAGAATGAGGAAAAAAAAAACTCTTGCTGCTTTGGTTTCCCTTCCTTGGTCTGTTATGAGAAGTAAAAATGATCTACAGCCACAACCAAGGAAAATTGGTAAAACCTGTGGCATGAATGTGAAAACAGGAGTCCTAGAGACACAATGAGAGGCAGCAAACAGGTGGGTGAATGGCCAGAGATTTCCTTTAACAGCTCCTACTGCCACATACAGAGCTACATCAGAACACTGCAGCCCACTGACTTTATTTACAGTCACATCAACACCATCTTTATTACTCTAGTACTGCTTGATATAACTGCTGCATCCAGCACACCTTATCATCTTTTTATTTCCTACAGGTGTTCTGTTTTGTTTAATTGCTTCAGAATTAAATTAATATTTGAAAAATTAAGAAGAAAAAATCCTTATGTTGCATATCAAGATCTGTAAATATTTGTTTCATTACTGTATAACTGTGCAACCGTCTTTGCACTCATAAGAGTTAACAAACTTCCCAAATAATGGACCTACAAAAATGTAAAATTAAGTAAATCTCCCTGACAAAAAAAAAAAAAAGCCAGTTTTATTTTCCTCCTTAAAAATATGTATGACTAAGGCCTACTGATTATGAACAGTTTAGATTATATAAATAAAAATAAAACTGAAATAATAACCTTCAAGGTTAGAGCACAACCATGAAAACATTTCAATACAGTATAATTTTTCTCACATATTTTCTATATTTGAGTATAATGCTTCTGTTTACCTCTACTTTTTTCTTGTTAGCTGCCATCTCATTTTTTTTACACTGGAGAGAAACCTGGACTTTTCTAAGGCAATAGCATTTGCATGCCATGGATAAAGATCCATGCTGCATAAACAATCTATCTGGCATCACTCCCAGAAGCAGAGTCTGAAATAATGTATAACCCCAGCTACAGATTCCTGTGAAACCCATCATAAAATTGAGTATAAAACTGAATTGGTTACTCCTTCTGTACGCTACATGAAAGACTTTAATTGTATATTTATCTTACCTTTCTAATGAACAGAAAATTAAGGAAATTAAAAGGTTAATCTAGTTTGTAAGCTCTTAATTGACAATTTCTTCTAAAATCAAAGTAAAACATAAAAATTAAGAAACAAAAACCTGGCGCCCAAAAGTTAAGGCCTCTCCATAAAGAATGCAAAAATCCTGATAACAAAATTTCAGGAGATGCATATATTTTAGAAAAGGGATCCCACTTCAGCTCAATTTGCAAACAGAGATGACTACTCTTCTCTCATAATTTCTGATATATGACTGATGTTCATTTTAAACAAATCAGTTTTCTCGAGAAGGCAAGATGACTGTATCTTACAGGAATTTTTCCTTTATCTAATAACACAACAAGAAGCTCTGCACTTCTCTTCCTTTTGATTCATTCATATTCTCTTCTTTGTGCAGTAGCTCAAAAGCACAACTCCTTCAGCTCCACCTGCTGTCTCAATTCAAATCTGTGTACCAGTGCAGAGATTTCCAGTGCCTCTTTGCTTACCTCTTCCTGGAAAATAAGAACTATACCATCTCAGTTTCCAGGATTACACAGTCTTGCTGCTTTCAACTGCTAGGTTCTGTACATGCCCCATTTCTATAATAACAGAGGCTGTCCAAACATGCTGAACTTGCCTGCATGAGTAGCTCCCCATTCAATTGGATAACTATGGAAGTGAGACGATAAAAAGCAGTATAAGCTTTCCATCCATTTATTCCTTCTCTTTCAGAGTAACATAAGAGCCCAGAAAATTATAGTATACAATTTTCCTTTTATAGAATGACTCCTGCAATAGAGTCCCTCCTATTCATTGATTTGGAGAGCTGCTGATCCATGTGCTACTGGAATAGGCTGTAAAGCTATGGCAACACACAAAAAGGACATCTTAAAAAGTGTAAAATCCATTAGGTATTAACAAATCCATGATCTATCTTTGTATCTTAGTTCACTATTTCTGGTTCAGACATTCATGTGGTTCTTCTCTTGGAGAAGAAAAAAAAGCAAACCAAACAATCTTTAATTTGTATTTGTTACTTTAATTAAAGATTTACAAGTAAGGGTGTACTTTAATGACTATGGTTCTAGCATCAACAGAATAACTAGAATAAACTAGAATAAACAGAATCAGCTTCCATAATGCCTTTTAAATATATTGATACAAATACATGTGGAGCCATGTGGCAAAAGGGAAGATGGAATTTATCAATTAAAAGCAACCTGGCTTTTGCCACTTCATTTTTTATATGAATAATTTATCCAATAAGACTTGCCCCATGACCCCAAAAACAGAAGTTTGGGTGTAATTGGTAAAGTCAACGAGCCTAAAACCTCAGAAGGACTATATAAATGAGAAGCTTATTTATTGAATTACAGTGTAGGACTCCAGTATTTTCCCAAGTTAATAGTGTATCATTACCAAAAGTCTCATAGAAATTTTCATCACTTACCAGCTTGAACACTAAAAATTACTAAATACTTTTCTCTGTCATTAATCAATATAATGCTGCTATTAAGAAATGCCACTTTGTGTGGCAAGAATAAGTTCCAGCTAAATGTAACATGGAAGCACTAAAAGTATTACAAAACTACATGAAACCTTTTTAATAGCCATGGTCAGCTCGTTTACAGAATCCAAGATAAATCACAGCCACCATTTAGGTTGGAAAAGACCCTACAGATCTTTTTGGCCAAGCATTAACCCAGCACTGCCTTGTTCACCACTAAACCATGTCCCTACTGCATTTAAGTAAGGAAATATTTTATTCTAATTAAAATAAAGCCAGCTTTTTATCCAAAAAAGAAGTATTTATGTAGTCTCAATTAATATCAAAATCTCATACTCAGTATGTTTAAACAAAGATGTTTAACGTCATAGAAATTTGAGTTCTTTATACACAAAGGAATTATAATATTCAATTAACTTTTGGAGCATCAGCACCCACATCTATTATTTCCTCTAAACAATGAGAGAAACTTCTGTTTTAATACTCAGATTGGAAACCATATTTACTGAAGACTAGCTGGATCAAAATTAATTTGGTAAATGTCTAAAATAAAAAGTAGAATAAAAACATTTAAAAATGAGAAGGAAATGCAAAAATATTTGCATCATTTATGCTTCTACAGCTTTTCCAAATCTCGTTTTATGTACTATAGACTTCCTTTAGTGTCTTTCAGCAGGTTCTTACCTCACAACTTTACAATTCCTGCAGTACCCTTTTCATTTGGAAGATTAAATGCTAGCAGCTAGTTAGCTGAATGGTTGCTGAAATATAAGAGCACTTTAGATGACTTCAAATAATTTTGGGGAAAAGAGAATCACTGAACCAAACTGTCAGAGAAAGAAAAAAAAAGTCACATGATTCCTACAACATTGCTAGTTCCCAGAAATGACAGTATTTGAATGCAAATACACATACAGTATCAGCTCAACTAGGAGTTTAATCTCTGTTTACATTTTCCCAGTTTTTTGCCTCAGAAGGTTTAATTTTAAACATTAAAATTACATGAAGTTCAAAATTTCTATTAATAACCACACTAAAATAATATTTTACTAACCATATAGCATCGTTATAGCAAATTATTTAGAAAAATCAAGCAGAGTAGGAATGTGATTCAAATTCTCAGATCTCACATTTTCCAGTGAAGAGTTCATTCATGACATCTAGTGGGTAAAGTTAGTATTACTTTTAATTTCTAGCAAAAATCTAAACGTGGATAAAAAAAAAAAATGCAGCAGCAATTTACTGAAAATTCAGGCGCTTGACTGCAGTTGAGGATGCTAAGCAATTGCCATTTCTACTGAAAAAAACTGTTAGTATGTAGTGCAGTTCAAAAAACAGTTTCACCTTAAGAAATAATGTGTGCACACTGTTCCCCATGTCTTGCAAAAGCAATTGGAAGGACTCTCCTTGCCAGGGCTGCTCTGAATACTTTCCACAAAAATAGAAGGGCTGTTCCTATACCCAGGATTTTGTGAATTTTGACAACAAAGCAACATGCACAATAACACGCTCAAGAACTGGATCCCAACAATCAACTTTCAGGATTGCAGCATCTGCACGTGGTTCCAGCCTGGTGCACAGAGGAAGCTGTGTTTCTCAGAGCCAGATTAAAAACCACACACACATTGAAAGAAAAACACACACAGGACCTGGTCATCAGCAAAAGCAAACCACGTGGCTGTGCTACAAACCTCACCAATGCACACTAGCAGAAGCTACCAAAAAAAAAAAGCATCTGCCTCCCCAGGGACCTTTTAGGGATCTGCACAATGAGCAGTAATTGGGTAAAGTGCAACGTTTTCTGGAAAGGGGCCCACTTAAGGAGCTAGCAAAACCACTAGATGACAGAATCAGCCCTAGAACAAAGGTTTCTTAATTAACTTTTGTGCAGCTGCACAAAATGGTCTAACAGGTGGTCACAGTAGTGCCTAAAGCCACAGCAGGTGTGACTTGGCATTTTTTCAGGAAGAAATAGCTAAACCTGCAGCTCCTGTTTTCCCAGGAGTCCTCCACTTCTACTCTCTTTCCAAGGAGATGCCATTAGTGGCTCATGCACAAAACCTGCTCTTGTTTAAATGCCTTAAGCATGTTTTGAGTACTCCTGCTGGAAGAAACATCCAGGGAATTTGACAGAACACTTAATTTTTATATAGTAAAAATAGCTAGGAGAAGATAAATAAGGAAGAAGCTGAGCATTTTGAGATTCATAATTCAGCAGTTAAGACTCATGGTAGAAGCCTTAAGCATTTTTAGATCTAGCCATAGTTCATTAAGAAAGTGTTTACCCACAGCTGAAATGCATCAGAAATTACTACTTTCATCGTTTACCAAAACATTTTTGTGTTTTACTCTAGATTATCATAGACACAATTTTGTTTACAACCTTGTCAAGATAGTTTTTGTAAAACGTGTTTAATTAAAAAATATAAATTAGTCACAGGTGGTCATTGGGGAAGAAGGCTGCTTAAGCTGGAGAAGAAAGACAACTCATCCTTTCTATACTTTATATATATATTATATATATATATTACTCTTCATAGTAGATTGGTTCTCATTTATTGACAGGCCATGAGAAACACAGACTCACAGACACACTGTGTGTATTCTTCATACTCTTTTCTAATTCACTTGTATTTACTTGAGTAAAAATATGACTTCCAAAACATCAAACCATACAATATATCCTGTATTCTCCTCTAAGTATGGAAACACATTATTTCTCTCAATTTATCTTTCTTCTCTTAAGATTTCTGTAGAGCTGTAGATTTACATTTGAAAAGTCATGGCTAAAAATGTCCAACTATTACTTGAAACTAAAAGCAGATATGTTGTTGAGAATACATTTTTTTATTGGGACATGCAGCAGTTTCACATTTATCGAAACCACTGAATAAAGAAATTGAATGTACCACTAGTAAAAACCACTAAGAAGCTCAGTAACTCATTTACTTTACATGTTTTCTACACATATGAAATAGAATAGAACCTTCTGCTCATCACAGTCTTGAGCAGAAAAGCCAGAGATTTGATTATTTTCTTTTGAAATAAATACCTGCAAATTTGAAAATCACTTTAAGGATTTGTAGGTATTTCTGTATACCACACCCACAGCAATCCACTCCAATTAGTGTAGACCAGTTAGTACACAGTGTTCTCAATGGTGGGACATCTATAAGCTAGATCTTCAGAACATAAATTAAGAAGAGTATACCTTTGAGGGTTTCTAGCAAAAAACCATTACTAGGCCAACTCTAGAGTCTTCTCTGCTTAAACAGCCTTTGCTATCTTCATTGCATGCTTCAAAAACCTACAGAAAGAAAGTGATTTGCATTAAAAACCAATAAACCTAACCTAGGATTTTTTACTTTACCTGACTTCTATAGGAAAAATAAAAGAGGCGCTTGTTGAACCACCTCTATTCATCTCTTCTGTTCCAGTAAAACCAAAAATGGGCCAAGTCCATTCAGGCAGGGACTCAGAGGTTAAAATAAAATTTTTCATACTACTACATTTTATGTACTTACATTGAAAAAGCTTTCTGCAAATTTAGAATACATAGTACAGACTTCCAGGAAACAAATCACATGAAATTTGCTTCTACCAGACCATTTCTTTTTTTCTGGAAAAATGCCAGACAGCTTTAATTCTCAGTTAAGTCATCATACAGACAGGAACTATGAGGAGAGAGTGCAATGAAAGCATAGTCAGAGGCCATCAAATTTTCTGAAGCAGTTGTAGAAAACAAAAAAGCATTTCCAGAGACTACTCTTAGAGAAGAGACTATACACGTAACACACAGAACCTTCCAACGTTCCTAAGGGCTTTTCCCACAGAACACCTTCAGCAAAGGTTGACAACACAGTATCCCATCTTATAGTATCGAAGGGTTTGTCCACGGAGCATTTCAGAAAGCGCTATACACAACTCTGTGGACAAGCACCGAGAAAATTGCACAAACCAGCTGAATTTTCAGGAAAGCTTTTCCGAGAGTAGCCTGTCGGTTTCATTGCGCGCTGGCACTTCCAGAATTTGTTAACTGCAGCCACAAGCTTACAACAAATTAGAGTAACGAGAACAGAGCGCTCAGTTCACTGAAGCAGCCCAAGCGCGCTTTGATGCGGGCCGCGCTCCTCCTTTGATTAATTTCACACCTGCTTTCCTTCCCGCAGTCCTCACACAGTTATCTCATTAGCGGGACACTCCAGACACAGTAATTAACACCGCGCCGAAATGCCATTATGTAAATGCCGCACCTGCCCACAACGAACACTAAGGTCAAAGGAAGGCTCATTAGAATAACTCAGCTCACTGAGACGCGCCCTCTTTGCCGGTGCGGCCCCCGGGAGCCGCCCGAGCGCCTCACGGCCCGGGAGGGGCGGGGCCGCGCCGGGGAGGGCGGGTCGGGGCCCGGGCCTGGGCCTGCTCTCGCTGCCCATCGCGGGGCCGCCGGAGCGCCGNGGGTTGTGCCGCCGCGGTTCGGCAGGAGGGGAGGCGAGGCGGAGCGGCACAGGGCTGACGGAGGGAGGCCGCGGTGCCGGAGCGCTCCCGCCGGAAAGCGCCGCCCCGTGCTGCTGAATCCTGATCGCTCAGCCACGGGGACGATATCTGTACCGTGGGCATCACACCTCTGGTTTTTAGACTGTTTCCCCATAGGTGTCTCCATCTTAGCCCGTCTTCCCTGCGCAGGTTTTCGCATTTTCTGCTTCCCATTTGATGGGTGCCCCCGTTGCACGTGTTTCTTTGTTTCCCGGGCACAGAAACAAGCCTTGCACGCTGTGAAATTTACCGGACGTTCTGGCAAACACCAAAGCACAGTTCCTTAGTAATAAACAAATGGGAGCTAGGCAGAGAGACAGGCTTGAGCATAACAAAAACGTACAATTCTTATTTGGTGTTTTTTCATCCCTAGGAACATGCTTCAGGAAGGCGCACACGGTAAATGGACAGTATCTAGCAGTGATGAAAGTGCCGAGGAAAATTCTGACAGTGAGAAACCATGTACATCTTCACTATCGGATGCTGCACGTGGTAGAACAAGTGGACCCCAATATCCGTGCTCTGAAGCTAGGAAAGCTGCTCACAAGAGAAAAGCTTCTCCCCTAAAGCTCGCTGATAAAAGTCCTTCTGCAGAAACACCTCCAGCAGTAAAACAGAGACCAAACCAAGAAGGCTCAGGTTGGTCTCTTTCTAGTAGTGATGAAGAGCCTGAAGATCAGCAAAAGCATGCCCACAAAGAAACAGTGAAAGAAGAAAAATACAATGTGCCCAAAGAGCATCCTTTGAGTCTTTGCAAAGATGACAAACTCTCAGAGAATCTGAAAGAAGAGGAGTATAATGTAACACCCAGTGAAGCCAAAGATACCTGGGATTTGGTGACTGGAGGCAATCCTTTCAGGTTTTTTCTCACTAAAGTCACTGGAATTGAGCACAACTATAATTCTGGAGCCCTGCACATAAAAGGTGAACAAGTGGCTTCTACTAGAAGAGGGCTTTGGGGAGAAAGCAAGAGAATGCATATTTTTAGTTTGTCTATATTTTTAAATGCGTGTATTTCTTGGTGTCACTGAGGTTTCATATTCTAAATGTGCAGGTTTGTAGAAATTGGTTCTGTTATCTGGACCTTTCTCTTTTAGAATTGTACTGTACAAAGCATTTTTTGCTGGTACTTTGTTGTAACTTGAGTTAGGCTGTAGAAATGTAATGTGTATTTAGCAGAGGCAAGTCCTGCTGCTTCTTATTACTGCTTTCTCTGGGAGCTAATCCGGGGAAAACCACTTGTCTCTGTGGCACTTAAAGGGGTGCCTTTCTTGGTGCATAACTCCCTGAGTAGTTGCTTGCACCTGCCTTCCTGCTGCTGAGTGCTTTGGACCTAGTAATTCACTATTCCTAGATGCAGTACCTCTGAAATTCTATGTCTGGGGTTCGTGGATGTGTTTAAACTCAGCTGAGAGAGAGCTGCCCATCAGTCAGGGTGGAGTGGAGTCTTTGGTGTACAGTACTGATGCTTCAGGAATGCTGTTAGTTGTTGTTGTTGTTTGATGTAAGAAGGAAGATCGTTGTGCCCCTGTAAACATGCCTGTAGTCAGAAATAAGATCTTGCACATCACAAGACGGAATCAGATACAAATATTAATAAGATAACTTAAGTTTGGTTTAATGTCCCTTTTTCAATATGATGTTGGGCTTTTTCCTAACTAGCTTTTAAAACTTGTTTTCTGATTTGAGAGGCTTATTAATTTTTTTAAGCTTATGATCCTAAGTGATTCACAGGAGAGTCAATGACTTGAATGCTTGGAACAGTAAACGTGTGAATGCCTCTGTTACACCAGGTCTGTGAATAGTCTGGCCCTTGTGCTGTTGAAGATGCAAAATGTTTACTTGAAGTCTTTTTTATTTATTTATGCTTTAATATTTTTAATAGATATTTTGTCTCCTCTTTTTGGAACTCTCATATCTTCTGCCCAGGTAAGTTTCCTGTTTGCCAAACTGATTTCACTTGCTTGTTTCACTTCATTAATCTTAAACTTAATAATCCATGCTTGTGCCACGTAGCTGATGTTAACAGGGAATCTTGTTAAAATACAGAGGGAATTCTAAATGTTTTCAGCTGTTGAACAATTTATTGAAATATAAATACCATCCTCTGTTCTGCTGTAGAATTCAGGCAGTTATAAGACTGCTTTCTCCTGGATGTGAGGAATGTGCAGCTGAGAAGCATGTGTCTATGTTCATATAAATGAAAGAATGCCTTGCAATATAGGAATGATGTTTTTGTTATGGCTGAGTAGCTTTTGCTGGAATTCATGATATAAACACACAGCAAAGAGATGATCCTTGAACCTAAGCTTTTACATTATGTGCATGTGAATCTTTTTTTTTTCCCTGGATGGTAAATTTTATGAGCACTAATGCACGCTTTTGAGAAACTTAAATTCATTCTTGAATTGTTCAAGAGAAATGAAAGAAAGGATGTGCAAGTCAAAATAACAAGTGTTTTTAGAATTTGCTATATATGATGTAAGTAGTAATGTGTGATGACTTTACATAGAAAGCTTTTTTGCTGTAGTTCATTGATCTAGCTGTTTTTTCTTTGTAATGAGTCTGTTTTGTTTTTCTTACATACAAGTTTAACTACTGCATAGATGTGGGATGGCTTGTAAGACAGTACCCGCAGGAATTCAGGTATGTTTATTTCACAAAGGTAGTAATAGTCCCATGATCTCCCCATGGTTCTGTCTGTGGTTATGTGTTTGGCTGCTTGTGCTCTCTGCAGTTACCCCCATCCTGTCCCACCATTCCCTGTTACTGGCAGGAGAGAAGAGGACACAACTCATGCTCCAGGTGCCCTGACCAGTTGTTCCAAGGCCCTGAGGTCCCACTCCCTTGTCTGCAGTCTTGTTGGGGTTTTGTTGGTACTCTCTTGAAAATCCCATAATGATCAGTGGGCTGAGCCAGGCTGGGAGTTTTCTTGGTGGTGTCTCTTACCTGGACCCCAGGGAGGCAACACACCTCCCTGCAGATTAGATCTGGTTGGCAGGAGCAGAAATTTAGTTTTAGGAAGTGAACACCGGATTACTGCCAGAATAGACCCTTTCCTTTTCCCTATCAATCTTCCATCTTCCCTGTAAGATAATAATTCCTAAATTGTCTTAGATCCGCATTGTGTATATCGGTGCTTTTGAGAGCTTACATTTGTCAGTTCACAGCTATAGGGACAAGGGTTTCTTTCATGATCTTGTATTAAGAGTATTTATTTTGGTGTCTGCTTTACTCCACACTTCCTGTTTCCTTTTTTTTTCTATTACCATTTTCCAGTGTCTATTCTTTAGAGGTTCTGTTGTAGTTACTGCTATTTTGAGTTCGTTAATAAGGCATATTGATTTCAGTGCCATCTTTCTGCTGGCCTATCAGATTTAGGGGCCAGGTGTTGTAGCTACATGAAGGAATGGTTTAGGCTAATTGTTGATTCACTTGATGTTTTAATGGTAATCTCCTTTTGTTTAAGGAAGAAGCCATTGCTGATAGTTCATGGTGAGAAGAGAGAATCCAAAGCTGAACTAATTGCTCAAGCACGGCCTTATGAGAATATTAGCTTTTGTCAGGTAATTAACATTTGTGTCATCCTTTGGGTGAAGTTAAGCCATCTCTTAGGCTCAGTCTTGTTACTGATCAAAAGATGCACCGTATGTGGGAAGGTTTTTGTTAGCTTTGAGGAATCTCCATATCAGGACCATAGGAGCGTGGTAACAATAATCCTGGTCAGATGTGATTATGGTGGGCTTCACCCACAAAAGTTTGTACAGAGCAGCTGCCCACAGAAGTGTCACAGGGCTCACAGAAAAGCTGCTCACCTTTCCCACTAACATGTTACACTCAACTTCTTACAGTAGCTGAAAAGGAAGCATTACTTTTGTGTAAAGCACAGATCTTAGTCCTAATGTCACTATAATCTTAAATCTCTAAGAGTTATTATTTTCCAAATATGTTTTACCCAAGAAAATGCTGATACAAATAATCTGATGATGGCAGTGTCACAATTGCTGTGAGCATGATTCTTGGCACATGCCATTTTATCTCTGAGATTATGCTCACTGTTTGGCTGTTCCTAAGTGGTGAAGCCTCTGGCTTCATCCTGGGGGAAGGTGTGGCTATGGCAATTTGCCAGTTTTTCAAGGTTTTGCCAGGTGAAGTGTATTAGTGATCATGGGGACACTGTCCTCTTTGTTAGGAGGAGAATGATCTTGGAATTTTGTTCTGTCTGAAACCGTCTGGTAATCCTGAGTTTCCTGCTGGATGTGGGCCCAGTACTGCAGGTGTGTCCTCGCTGGTGTTCAGCAGTGGGGAAGCATCCCCTCCCTTGAGCTGCTGGCAGCACTCCTCCTAGTGCAGGCTGGGACCCTTCTAGTCACCTTTCATGCAAGGGCACATTGCTGCCTTCTGTTCAGCGTGGTGTCTGGCAGGAGCCTTGAGTTGTTTTCTGCTGAGCATTTCTGAAAATGGTGCTAGTAAGAGAGGCACAAATTCTGGAACAATTCCAGCAGGAGTTCCATTACCATTTAAAATCTAGCTTGCAGGAAGTGGAGAGTGCATTAGAATTATTGAGAAGGAAGATAATATATTTTGTGATCTGTCCACTAGAGAGCAGTGAAATTAAACAAAATAAGAAGCAATGCATGATAGCAATTTTTAATGGTCAACTTTTAATTTTGTAGGCTAAACTGGATATTGCATTTGGAACTCACCATACGTAAGTAACACTGTGAAGCACAAAGGTCTGCAACAAAACTGGGTTTCACTGAAATTGTTGAGTCTTTAAGCTTCCATGAACATCTTCTATGTAGAGATGACAGGATTGTTCTAGTTCAATAAGACAGATTAGCTCTTGAGTAGGTATGAGATGTGCAAGTTAAACAGTTGAATTTGAACTGGTCTAAGAGAGGTAGACTGCAGGTCCTGGCTCTTAACTCATGCCTTAATACCAAAACTGTAATGCAAACTTGCTCAGTCATAGGCAGGACCAACACAACTTTGATTTACTTATCATGTGTTTCAGTTCATATGGAGGATCTGGATATAACCTGGTCTTCTCAAAGAAAAAGCTTGAATTGGATATAATAGAAGTGCCGCAAAATGAATTCTGTAGATAGAAATCAACAGATAAGAGCAGAACTTATGTTTTAGCAAAGATCTTTTGGGTTCTGTTTTTGTTTCAGATCTCATCATTTGGGATCACATGGATATGCTGTCTTTACACAGCTAATGAAAACTTGGATGTGGAAATTTGAGCAGTTTTTTTACAAAATATACAGATGTGTGTGTTTATCTCAGTTAGTAGTTTTAAAATTCCTTTGTGAGTTAAGAGTTATGATAAGTAAAGAGCTTTTTTGCCGTTGCAATGGTTGGCTATATACATACCTTCTGTTAAAGTCATTTTAAGGGGAAATAACTTGCCTTTAATAAATCCAGGTATAAGTAAAGGTGTTTCAGTGTTCTTTAGTTCTTTTTCTGACTATCTGCAGAGATAAGTTGATCTGAAGAACAGTGCAAGTATAGGAAGTGTTCTGCAAGCATTCCCTTTCTTGTAGGTAATTAATTGCACGAGATGTTAAGCTGTGCTCTGGAGTAAAGTGTGTGGGGATAGTTTAATGACTGCCATGTGAGCTTGGCATGCACATGGATTGAAACCTTAAGTGCTTGCATGATGCAGAACAAATTTTTGAAAATAATTACTTTGGAGCTTTTTAATGAATTGATAATTTATCTCCTACTCTCAGTGTACTTGAAATAGATGAAGAATTATCTTTTTTTAAAGGAAAATGATGTTGTTGCTATATGAAGAAGGCCTTCGAGTTGTGATACATACATCCAATCTTATTGCTGAAGATTGGCACCAGAAAACTCAGGGGTAAGCAATAATCCCTAGCAGATGAATGTTTAATCATTTCCATAGGTATTTGCTGCTGCTGAAGGTGGGATATTAGGTGATCTAGTGTTGCAAGACTTACACTCTTAAGATAAAGCTATTACGAAACAAAAATTTAAAATATTGGACTTAGAATGCTGGTAGCTGTCTAAGTGTGAACTCTACTTGCTTTCTCCTGTAAACAAAGCTATGTTCCTAGTTGGCTGATAGCTTAAAATCAGTCTGACTGATGCAAAATTTTGTTGTGCTGTGCTGCCTCTACGAAAAAACTTTGTAGCTATAAACTACCATTTATACAGATCTGAAGCAGCTATTTAAAATTATCTTAATACTGCAAGAATAACATGGATGTGCAAACGTTCTGGTTTTGTTGAGACTGTATCTAGAATGCAGTCTGATAAATATTGGGCATTATTGGTTCTATAAGACAGTAGATGACCAGTATTTCTCCAGTATCCTTTCCTGGGAAAGAATTTTTTCCTGTTTTATTTTCTTGGTAGAAGTTTTTAAACTTAGTGACCAGCTTAGGACATGGTTTTGTTGAAAGCACAAAAAACAACATGCATGTTAATATAAGGGTCCTCAATCTCTTCAGTTTATTGGCTGTTTTTATGGGAGCATTTTTTTTAGTTAGATGACCACAATAAATCAGGGTATAAAATTTCTTCAAACTAATGGAAAGTTGCTTTTCAGAAGTCACTTTTACATCCATTTTGCTGCCATTAAATACAGAAGGGTTTTGAGACATTACTTGTCTGAGACAAGCTCTTTGAGTGGCAGAAATAGCCACTATTTTTTTTTCTTTGTCTTAGGGGTGGCTTTAGTATCTTCTGGCAGTTAGCTTTTCAGAAAGCTAAGAAGGCATCAAAATACCTGTTGTGATACTTAACACTTTCCCCTACTTGTCACATATGAGAAATAGCTTTCTTTTTTAGCTTTTTCATACTGCAGTGTTATGCAGTATCACAATATGGTTCTGAATTTCAAAGGATAGGATCAACACATTGTAAAGTTGATAATGCAGAATCTTTGGTTCCCATGGCTGCAGTAATGTGTGACTGGAAAGAAGTGCTACATGTTTTCCCTGGTGGTGCCCATCCTATTTTACTCTGATGGAGGTTCTTGAAAGGCAACCTGTTATTGTGGGTTACTCCTCAAGCTGTATAAACCTTTCAGATGCTTTAATTGGAGGTTTCCTGTGCAGCTGCACAAAGCAGTAGTTTACCAGAACACATTGCATTGTCCTGTTCCTATAGAAAATGTTGATGAAAGGACTGTTGGTTGCTAAGTCTGAGCCTGAGCACTTTGACAGTGGTGAAAGCTGTAAATGTATGTGTGGATAAACTAAGAGAATGTTGTTTTCATTTGAAAGTATTAGTTTTATGATTTCAAGTATTTTATTTTCAAGTATTTATTTATTTTTTCAATGGTTTTATGATTAATTTATGATTTCAAGTATGAGCTGATCCTGCAGATGCAAAGACAAGACACCCATAGTTAGTGTCACAAGGAATCTGTCAGCTGTTTGTTTTGGACCTTCAGACGTGCTTTACTCATGTACTAAATCCATGTGTTATTAATGTGTGGTGTGCTTGTTTAAATGGCTGATTTTGTTTTTCTTTTTTTTCTTTAAAGAATATGGCTAAGCCCTTTATATCCAAAGCTACCTAATGGAGCATCTGCTTCTGCTGGTGAATCTGCAACTAATTTTAAATCTGACCTAATAAGTTACTTGACAGCTTACAATTCTCCTGCACTCAAGGAATGGATAAATCTGATTCAAGAACATGATTTATCAGAAACAAGGTATAGATAATCTTAGGGTTTTTGTAACTTGCACATGCGGGGGTTTTTTTTCCTAAAAATTCAATATATGTGTTAGGATCTGTTAGACCTTGTGCTTATTTTGTAAGGTAATCTTGTTTCAGGCTTGAGTGTTCAAACATGACTTTATGCAGTTTTAAAAAGTTTATCTTACATAAATTATGTCGAATTCACCAGCTTCTAGTTCTGTAAGCATGCATTTTAAAAGAAGAAATGTGCATAAGCAGCAACTTCACAGAAAGTAACTATAAAGTTATAAGAACTTGGTTTCATTTGAGCCAGCCTGTCTCAAGTATTTACTTCAGTAATATTACCAGAGGAAAAATCTGCATTTTATAGGGTTTGTCATGTAAGAGTGATCTCTTGGAATGGAGATTTTATTCAGAATAGGCTTCTGTTTGTAAGGCAGAGTTTAATCCACATACATATCTATAGAATTTTGCCTCCAACAGGCATGGATTTGTTTTGGTAGGCAATGTTGTCTAATTGGTCTTGGAATGGTCTTCTCTAATACCACATTGCTGATACTACTTAAAAATAATTCAGGATGCTTAATTTACTTCTAATAAGTAGTTCCACTTAAATATGAGCATTTCCTTCAGAAAGTGTAAATCTCCCTGGTAACTTAATTGCTGTTTTATAATCTGAACAAAAATTGTTGAAGAGAAATGCTGAAATTGGTCATATACTGCAGTGGAAATGGAGAACTGAAACCTTGTCCAGTTTATACATTAAAAAGTACTTTTATCTTTACATGGAGTCTTAAAAGTTTGGAGAGGGTAAAAAAAAGTATGTAGTTTATAATCAGGTGAGGTAACAGCTGCTCTGATGGCATTGATCATCAGCATGAGGTTAAAAAATGAGTTGAGCCCTAGCTGGCAGGAGTTTGTGCATGGGCTAGGAAAGAGTCACTGGTAAGGATAAGGATTGCCATTTGATGTGCTCTAGGGGGATTCAGTCATGGATAAAGTTAGCCATGAGATGTGTGCAGTAGGGAACAGCTTCTTAAAGCATCTGTTTGTTGTGACTTTAGGCAGGTCTCTTTTCAGGTTTTCAGGGCAAGGTTTTTATTAGTAAGTGTTGTCAAAGCTGTGCTTTGCATCTGAACTATTAGGTGCCCAAATGAAAACTCATACCTGAATCTGCTGATTTGGATGTAGCAGTAGATTTGCTTTAAATATCTATTATTATAATAGATACATTTTAATTATATATCTATTAGCAATTATTTTTATATATTGGTATTACATATTACTATATATTGGCTTCAAAATGATGTGCCCAGTTATGTGCCATACAAGCTATTTGTGTGTATTGTTAACATTATCTATCTTCTGCATTTTTGTTCACTGAAAAAGATGTAGTTCTTGTCTCTGCTGTAGAACAGCCTGGTGGTGCATGACAGCCATATAAGATGCTGATAATAAATTATACAGCTGAAAATCCACTTTTTCTTTGTATTATAAATCCCATCAGAGACATTAAATATTTCTGCTTGCACTTGAGTGTACAGTCTTGCTGGTAAGTTTTACTTAAATACCGTGTTACTTTACACACCAAAGCTCTCCAGATCTACAAAAATCTGTTGGGTTTTTTTTATTTTTTAGAGTGTATCTGCTTGGTTCTACCCCTGGACGATATCAAGGCAGTGATAAAGAAAAGTGGGGCCATCTTAGGCTCAGAAAGGTAATATCCTTTAAAATGTAAATAGAATTTTGGAGAGAATTCTTCAGTTCCTTCCAATTTTTCCAGGTGTCATTGCCATCTTTTAATACATTGTTGCAGTTAAAGTTTGCAAGCTTAGATATATGTTATTGCTACTTAGAACTTAATTTAATCTGTTTACTGATGAAAAAGACAATAAAAATGCTTTTTATAAGTACATTAGCAATAAAAGGAGACTAAGAAGAATCTCCATCATTTATTGGAGGTTGAGGAGAGACACGGTGACAAAGGATGAGGCAAAGGCTGAGGTGTTTGATGCCTTCCTTGCCTCTGTCTTTACCTGCAGGACCTGTTCTCCATGTGTCCAGCTCCCAAGCTGGAAGACAGGGACAGAGAGCAGAATGGAACCCATAACCTAAGGAGAACCAGTCAAGGACTGCAGCACTGAAATGTACACAGGTTCATGAGACCAAATGAGATCCACTGAGGGAGCTGGCACAAGTGCTCCTTGAGCCATTTCCAATCATTGATCAGCTGTTCTGGCTAGCTGGGGAGGTGCCAGTTGACTGGGTACCCAGGTCATTAGGCCCAGTCAGCATGAGTAGGAAAGGCAGATGCTGCTTGGCTGACCTGATCTCCTCCTGTGACTGCCTAGTGGGTGAGGGAAAGGCTGTGGATGTCGTCTAGCTGAACATTAGTACAACCTTTGACACTGTTTCACACAGAATTCTCCTGGAGAATCTGGCTGCTCCTGGTCTGGATGGGTGCAGTTGTTGTTGGGTAGAAAACTGGCTGGGTGGCTGATCTCAGAGAGTGGTGAATGGAGTTACATTCACTGGCCACAGTCACAAGAGGTGTTCCACCAAAGAGGGGAGTGTTGATCCCCTGGAGGGGGTAGGAAGGTTCAGCAGAGGGATCTGGACAGGCCTCCATCACTGAGGGGACAGCAGCTGTGTGAGGCTCAACAAGAGCACGTGCTGTGTTTGAGTCACAGCCCCCCCTGCAGCACTGCAGGCTGGGGGCAGAGGGGCTGGAGAGCTGCCTGCTGGAAAAGGACCTGCAAGTGCTGGTTGGCAGTGGCCAGACATGAGCCAGTGTGTGGCCAAGAAGCCAATGGCATCGTGACCAGTGTCAGCAACAGTGTGGCCAGCAGGCCCAGGACAGTGATTTTCCCCCTGTACTGGTGAGGCCACGCCTCGAGTGCTGTGTCGTTTTAGGCCCTTATGACAAGAGAGACATTGAGGTGCTGGAGAGTGCCCAGAGAAGGGCAGCAGAGCTGGTGAGGGGTCTGGAGCATGGTTCTGATGAGGAGCAGCTCAGGGAGTTGGAGGTGTTCAGCCTGCAGAGAGAGAAAAAAGGGCTCAGGGAAACCTTACTGCTCCTTAGAGCTACTTGAAAGGAGGTTGTAGCTGAGTGGAGGTTGGTTTCTTCTCCCCAGTAACAAGTGACAGGACAAGAGGAAATGGCCTCAAGTTGTCAGGGAAGGTGTAGATTGGATATTCAGAAAAATTCCTTCGAAGTCTGTCAAGTATTAGAAGAGGCTGTCCAGGGAAGTGATGGAGTCACCATCCTTGAAGGTATTTAACAGATGTGTAGATGTGGGGTTAGGGGTGAATGTGACAGTATTGTGTTAATAGTTGAACTCTCTTGTTTATTTAGGTAACCTATAATGGTAAATCTTCACAATTGCATATATTAAGTTTGTAAGGACCCTTCTTGCTTGGTTTGGACCTTTTTTTTTTCTTTTTTTCCCTTCAGAATTTGATGAGGTATTTCATATAATCTATTAAAAATGCTTATAATTGGAGATTTTTTTAGCCTGTACCTCCTGCTGAAGTGGCATAATTTCAAATACTGTCATGAATTTTATGTGAAATTCTAGTGCTGTCTGTGGCAAACTTCTGTGACATACAGGATATTTATGTATCACATTGCTTTTCAACTTGAGGTTGCTCTTATAGAGATCCCTTTGCTCATTAAGAGCTTATCCTTTCTGGTACCCATTGTTTGATGTTTTTTGCCTAGTTAGACACTGAATGAAGAACAAATAAAACAGAAAAAGCTTGTAAGGGAGAAAGATGATCTTGTGGCAAGTGTTTCTGGGATTTAAAAAGGTTTTTAAATGCAGATGGACCTGATGATACTGTATGGATGCCTGAAGCCATCAGATTGTGTTTGCTCTAGAGTGGGGTAAAGGTGGCACCTCCATACAATTTAATGTCTATATATAGCCATCTGTTTTTAATGGGACTTTAAATTCCATTCACAGCTGAAGAACTCCTCTAAAAGGATCATTTCAGTTTTCTCTTCAATTGTTCTTTTTTCCTCTCTTATTGTAGACTTCTATTGTAGTTGGGTGTCATGGCTTTAGGATACAAGAGGAATTTTATGGCCAACAACCACCAAATATAAAGCAACTGAATATTTTTTATTTATTGTGACTTCTGAAGCTAAATGTTTCATGATTTTAGAAAGAGCTGCTAACATTCTTTTCACTCATTATTTAATGGTTGGCTTTGGTGCTTTTGGGTAAAACTTGTGATGTGTAATCTTCTCTTGAAGTAAGTATTTGGAAAGCCTGATGATTTTTTTTTTTTTATTGCAAAGCTAAATATGTAGTATGGATATTAATCTCCTTCATTATCAGAAGTGAATTATAGAGTTTATAATATCAAAAGCATTACCAAACTGATTAAGGTGTTTTGTGTGTTGCAGTCTAACAGTGTTGTCATTCCCCTCCCCAGCTTTTGAGGGAGCACGCTCAGTCACTTCCAGCACAGGAATCCTGGCCCCTCGTGGGACAGTTCTCCAGCATCGGCTCCATGGGAGCTGATGGCTCCAAATGGCTGTGCTCAGAGTTCCAGGAGAGCCTGGTGGCTGCAGGCAGCACTGTGACAGCTTTCCCTAAATGTGATGTCCCAATTCATTTGGTATGTCGTTTAGATGCTGGTGATTTTTATTTAACACCCACTCGTTTGTTTTGGAAATCTTCGTCACTGGTTTGCTTTTAACTTTTGGAAGAGTAACAGAGTTTTCATCATGAAATTATATATGTGCCACTTAATGCTGTTTAGTTTAGTGTATGGTTTGCTGTAAAAATGTACCATTGTTTCCATCTGCATGACGCTAGATTATATATCATCTCATCAAAATTGTCTTCTCATTCTACAGCTTGTTTTCCCCTGGGTTTTGTAGCTGTTTTTCCTACTGAGATGTAACTGAATCCTTAGTCATTAATACCTTTGGTTATTAGCACAAATAAGGGACGAAGCAGAAAGGTTTGTGGCAGGAGCTTGTTAAATCAAGGAGAAATGGTGGTCAAACTATGCCTTTACCATATGCTATTGCCCCTGCATACTCATATCTTGTATTTGAGGTGTGAGACTAAAATCTCATAATATTAAGAGCTAGCTTTGGCTGCTGTGGTAGTGGCTGAAGCCATATTACTTCAGACTTACTAACTAATTTTGGTTATCTCTGTAAGAGTGGTAAAAATACTAGACTTTGTGTTACTGGCACAATTGTAGTTTTAAGCTGCAGTGTAAATTTATTCTAAAAAGTGAAACTTTTAATATTTATTTTTTTTCTCAAGTTTTCTTTAACGTGTTTGTTTGAAAATTGACAGCTTGTCTACTTAGAGCTGTGTTACTAAAGTTCCTTTTTGTTCTATCTCCATGAAGGTTTATCCTACTGTGAACAATGTGAGGCAAAGTCTAGAAGGCTATCCTGGTAAGCAGATGAATCCCCATTTATTTGCTTTTGAATTCTGGCAGCTGGTGGATTTTGAACATGGAGCTAGCATGAATGTTTTCAGAAGTTTTTGTCTCTGCTCTGGTTAGTGTTTGGACATACATAGAAATTGCAGCCAGAGAATTTATAGGTACCTGTGGTTCGCAGAATTAAGTTGTAGTGTCTTTAAATACATCTGGTTATCTATAGCTCAGTGACTCCTTACTGTAACTGCTTCCTTGTTGTGAAATAACTTGGTGAGTTACAGGACTCTGTGTTTGTGCACATGAACAGTTCTGTGGACTGTTGCAGTCAGTGCATTCCTGAGAGCAGTAAAGCTCTTCTAGGACACGTTGAATACTTTGCATCGTGCTTTTACTGCACAGCACTAATATTATTCAGTATGCCTGGCTGATGGTTCTTAAATTCATTTCAAGAAATCACAACGTGCAGTAGCCAAAGGCAAAATCAATACAAATATAATTTCATCACAGAAGTCCTTGCTTTTTAAAATAACACTGTTTGGGATGTGTTATTCTTTCTTCTGCAACCTGCTTGGTTTATTTCCTCTAGTTTGTATGGGTAATGATTCCAATCTGTTTATATCAAGTATTATCATATAAAAAATCCACCCATGCCTTCCCTCCATACATTTTCTGTTTTTCCTAGTGTAAATGTGCTGTGTATTGTTTAGGAACTTGTTAAATTATAAAAATGGAAAAAACTCCATCAAGTATATACCATTTTATACTACTGGAGCATTTAACAATTTCCTGAAAGTAACTTGTGAAGGTAGGACAGATAGCTTATTCCCCAAGATGCTTGCTGCTTTTAGAATGTCTTTCAAAAAATTAATGTACATGTTATTTTTTTTTCCCTTAAGCTGGTGGCTCACTTCCATACAGTATACAGACAGCACAGAAGCAGCTGTGGTTGCATTCCTATTTTCAGTAAGTAGAACTCAATCCTTTGGGTATTTTTTTTCCAGACTGGATGTTTAAAGTTACAGTGCTGTAATGTTTGAGTGTTAAAAGCAAGTAAGTGAAGTGGTTACTGGTGTGGTGTTCTTAAACTCCTTCAAATAAAGGCCTTTAGTTCCTTATCTGCTGGGTCTTATCTCCCAACAGTTCAAAGGAAACTTACTGTTTACCTATAAAGATTGTATGGGATAATGTTGCTACTGGATTTAGGTTTCTGTAAACTTTATATAATGTTTCATTCTCTGAACAGGAATGTTTACTCCTTTTTTTTTTTACCTTCCAGTTGTTTTTCACTTTCCCTACTTGTGCCTCTGTATTAATGAGATTTCAGCTGAGCCACAACAGGACTAGGAAGGCTTTTTTTGATGGTTGCTTTCTTTTTTTCTTCTAAGTGCAGCAGTCTTGCTACAAAAATTCTCAGTCCCTTATGGCAATATTTTTAAAGATGCCTGACATTTTCTATTAAGAATTTCTATTTCCATGTGCTACTAGTCGTGCCAAATTCTAACAGTCTGACACATTCCATGCCAGATGTCTCCCTCAGGCTGAATTGTTAAAAACTTATGCATGTTTAGAGAACAATGGGAAAAGTTGTTTTGCAAAGATCAAAAAAAATTAATAGAACTTCTGACCTCTTACAAGACCACAGCTTCCCATTCCTTTCATCAGAAACTTTTAACTCTTCTGGGTGGAAGTTGTTCTGGTAAGAAAATTAACTAAGCAAGCTTGTATTCAGCTGGGTATATATTCAGGGACTGAAACAGAATTGGTAGTGGCAGAGAGCATCCTCCATTCTAGAGTGAAGGCAATTGTTGCTGTGAACCTTGCTGGTCAAAGTCTGAGGAATGGAACTCGGGCAGAAAGTGTGTGAGGCTTTGTCTCCTGTCTTTATACTGTGTCCTCTGAGCGCATTCAGCAAAGGAAGAAAGCTGCAATCAACTGGAAGCTTTCAGGATTGTTCATTTGTGATAAATAATGCAAAAAAATCATAAATCTGGGGGTGTTTGTGCAGTCTTAATTCCGTTTCTGTAGTCATACCTCATAAGAATCTTGCTAGAAAAAGAAAGTAACCTTTTTTCAGTTGTAACCTTTTTTAGCACACGGACTGTTACTTAATGATGATATAATTGATTGATGTATTCCTTTTCCGTGAGGAAATGCCCACACAGCTGTCTCCTTGGACATACAGGGACCTGCTCTGGCAGCAAAAGGGCTGTTTCAAGTTCATCTGTCACAGCAGGTGGCAGTGGCCCTGCAGAATTGCTCTGCTGTTACTGCCCAGATGCAGGCCCTTACCCTGCAGCAGTGCAGGACAGTAGCCCTTGAGGAGAGCCTGCATGTGAACTCTCACCATAGGCAGGAAACAGCAGCTTTTAATCCCTGGAAGCTGGGACACACAGGAAACAGCAGCTGTCAATAGCTGTATGTACAAGATGAGCTTTGGAAAGACTTGCTGTAATGCAAATCTTTGGGCAGTGGAGGGATTAGAGAAATTTAGAAAACTCTTCATACTGGAAAATAGTATGAAACCAGCAGGAAACTAGGGATTCTACTAGACCTGCAAGGAAAAAAGACCCAAATCTTGTATGCTTACAGTAAAGGAGAATGAATGACTCCTTTTTGCAAGTTGGGAGAGATTGATGGAGTTGGCAAGTGGTGTCCTGTAGCCTCTCAGCTGAAGAGGAAGGATGTCTGCCCCAGGCATGTAACATTTATGATGTTGGTGGGCTGTTCTTCTCTCTTCTGCCAGTTGAGCATTTTTCATCTATAATGCAGGTCTGACCTGCAATAAAAAAAAAAATAGCGTGCCTAAACTTACTGTTTCTGCTCTTCTGATTGTAGCAAATGATTACTAGACTGCTTTGTTATATTATCTACTGTGTAAACAGTCATTAGCAGAGTCTTCTCTCTGGTATTATTGCTTGTTGTTCCTTTCAGTATTACTAATTTATGAGGACAGATTTGCAATTATTAATAATTTTTGTTAATTGCTGCTTTCAAAACACTCAATCAGCTTTAACAGTAGATAAAGTATTGTATTTTAAAGTTCTTTTTAATTGATTGGCTTTTAATACCACGTGCCTTACATTTGTACAGTTACTTTGTCAAATTTTTTTTTTCAAAGAGTAGAAATTGGTTTGACAAGAGTTTGTTTGACATATGCCTGACAAGTCCATGATGATTGTTGTGTTAGAGCTTTGTGTTCTTTAGATTTATAAAGTTTCAAATAAGTTTTGAGTTTCCTTCTCAGTTTGCAGATGTACATGGTTGTTGTCATGAGAGATGAGACAGAGCACCTACACAGAGAACAGTATTCTCTTAGCTTGTAACTTATGGTATGAGTTGCCTCAACAATCAAGCCTTGTTGCCAGTATCTTAAGATAGAAAATCCTTTCAGTATTTGAAGTGAGAGAACTAAATGCTGGAAGAGGTGGTGTTGTACAAAATTTGTTATCCCTGTCTCTGTTTATGAATTGGGTTTGTCTGTACAGTTAAATTTCCAGGACTTTGTGATGGTTTAGTCCTGGCCTGCAGCTCAGCGCCACAAAGCCACTCACTTGGGCTCTCCCACCCTCCTTCCCACCCCCCTAGTGGGGTAGGGGAGAGAATCCTAAGAGGAAAATGGGAAAACTTGTGGGTTGAAGTGAAGACAGTTTATTAATAAATTAAAAGCTGACATCCAAGCAAAGCAAAATGAGTTTGTTGAGCACACCCCATGGGCAGGCAGGTGTTGACTCGTGCCCAGGACAGCAGTGGTGTATCATGCCTGATGGTTACCTGTAAGGTAAAGGCCATCACTCTGAATGAGCCCCCCATTTGGAGTGTCCCTTGGGTCAGCTGGACTCGGCTGTCCTGCTGTGTCCCCTCCCAGTCTCTTTGCTGCTGGGGGGGTGTGAGAGGCAGAAAAGGCTGGGTGTAAGTGAAATAGTCAAAAAGTAAGCTGCAATATTTGTTATAATAACCCAAACATAGCCCCACGATAGCCAGTATGAAGAAAATTAACTCTATCCCAGCCAAAACTATCATGCATTTTCCCCTTTTCATCCTTACGTGTTTGTGCTGTCCTACTAGGGAAAACATGGCCTGTATATTTGTTAATATTTTTAATTTTAGCTTTCTAAAATAGGCGTTTCAATCACTTTTGATGAAATCAATCTGCATTTGGAGTACTGTAGGTAAGAGATAGAAATAGTGTGCCTCAGCAAGAGTAATACCACTTCTATCTGTCTTGAGATAATGAGGCAAAAAAGCAGTAGACTGAGATAGTATCTCAGAATAACTGCAGTCCGTGGTGAGGGGAGAAGTTTGTCCCAGAGTAAAGCAGTGAGGTAAATCTAAAGAAAATCAATTCTAAATTCCCAGTTCTACTGATTTTCCTGTTTTTAACTTTTACAATTTTATTGGAGTTACCTAATTATTTTTGTCCCATAAACCTAAAGATGCTTGCCTAAACTGTCAGCTGTGAGAGGAAAGCTATTAACCAGGCTGGTTGAGTTATGACTCAGCTTACAATCTGTAAGTGTGGAAAGTGTGAAGTTTGTAGGGGAAGAACAAGTTTAGTCAGCTAATTCTATATCATATCATAGATATCTTAATCTGTCCTATGTAGAAACAGACTTTGATGTGGCTTGCATCAATACATAAGGAAGTCTAGTTTGCATCAAACATGCTGAGTGTTTCAGCTCTTGCCCTTTAGGAATACAGGACCGGTTCTCAGAGGTTTTTTTTCCCCTTCATCAGAGGAGATAGGGTTGTTAAAGTAACCAGGACCTCTCCCGTGAAATATAAAGCCTCGTAATTTTAAGAGCACTGTATGTGTGTGTTAGTCCTGAAGGTCAGCATAGGTAAATAATTCCAGCTATTCCAAGACAGTCTGCTCAGGCTTTTAGAGGAACACAGTGCTCTTAAGTTTTTTCAGAGCTAATTGATTCTTTTTGATTTGCCTATTAGAAGAGAATGGTAAATTAGGAAAACAGCATTGTGACAACTGAAACCAGAGTCTTCCTTTGAATGTGGGGAAGGAAATGTCTCAGGGTGAAGGAAGGTGTGTTGAGAAGCTTTCTTCCTGAATTTGGGTGAGGACTAACAGCTGTGAACATAAGGTGCTTCTTAATGCCATGACTACATACCTTCAGTTATGTACATGTATTTACTGCTTGCTTACAGTTCAGTTCCATAGCACTGATGCTGAATTAATCCAGCAATGGCTTGTTAATTTAAACTACTTTTTTTATATGCACATAGATATGACCTCTATTCTCTTAAACCGCCAGATTTCTCGGTGTCTTAGAGGCACAGAAAGGGGAAGAGGAAGAGTGGAGGCAGCAGTCATTTGCTCCCTGCCTTTGTCATGGATAATAAATTGTAATAAACTTGGGGTTTAGTTTGGTGCCAAACTCAGTTGCTTAAAGTCATAACCATTGATAGTTTTCAAAGAAGATATGTTGGCCAGAAGTTTAGACTTGGTTCCTTGGGTGCTATCTGGAATGCAGGAGTGGAAAAAACTTGTTAGGAGAACCTGACACACTGAGGAGAATATCTCTCTGGGTTAATTGTAAGGGAAAAAAACCCCTGCCCTTCTGACTACTAGTGAAATTGTTAAAGTGTATTTAAATGTAGTATTTTAAGATTTTTCTCTAGGAGAAATAAGTACTGAGTGTGACAAGTGTAACCAGTGTTCCTGAAATCATGGTGGTGTGGTGAGTGTTTTTTAGAGCTCAGAATAAAACCATACACCAAAAGAATTCCTTTTGCTTTTCTAGCAAGTGGTCAGCAGAAGTCACGGGTCGGACTCATGCCATCCCTCACATTAAGACATACATGAGGCTGTCTCCTGACTTCCAGAAGATTGCATGGTTCTTGGTGACAAGGTGAGCATCTAACCAGTACAGCTCTCACTTACAAACTTTATATGTGGGAGGTTTTTTTGTCAGCTGCAGGCCCAGGTGAGTTATTTCCATAACCCTCATAATATTTCAGTTAGTGATAGGAGTTTTTGTCCATATTTAATGTTTCTCCATTGCATTGCCCCATTTGAGGCTGCAGATTTAAATTATCATGTCAGGAGCTCTTGGAAATCACACTAAAATCTTGTCTAAGTTGTGACTGCTGCTTTTGGGGTTCAGCACCAACTAAAGTGATAAATATTTTAAAATCTTGGGTTAAAATCTTGGGTCAGATATGGTGTGGTATAGTATGAATGTGCCTGTTTCTACAAAACAGGTAGAGTTTGGGTTAGCTGAAGTTTTCCTTGGGCTGCCCTACTGTTATAAAACATACAGATGCCCAGAATTTGGAATCTGATCTTTTGTCAGATTAAGTTGTTTAGTCTGCCTTGAAGTAAAAGCTTTATATTTCTGTTGTTTAGTTGTTAAAAAAGTCAAAAGAAGAAGCAAGAAATTTCTTGACTTGGAGGGAAAATGTCTTGTTGTGAATGAAAAATACATCTGTTCCAGTTTTGCCAAAACTGATTTTTATGCAATCCTATATTCTACAGATTATGATCTGTCCTTACTCTTAAATGCTCAGTTACTTTAACTATTTTTTTTCTCTTTATATTTGGTCTCTTTAAATTTCATCACTCGTTGATACTGTTGCCTGCAATTGTGGTAGTGATTAATGTGCTTTTTAAAAGGTTTTAAGTAATTTAAATGGGATTCTCACTCTACCTTAATACATGGTTGCTTTATTTTCTTCTCTTCTTTCTTCTGTTCCACCATTTGCTGTTACCAAACAGCATCTACTATGTCCATCAGTTGAAACATAATGTGTAAATTTTGTATTGTGCTGTAGGAGGTTTTGACAACAGAATTGCATGTATTTTTTGACTCCCAAATTGGTATGCTTTGTTGTAGACACTCATGAAAGTTTAACTGCAGCATGATGCTCAATAGCAAATTGAAGCAAAACCTTTTTGTTAAGTATTTGTTTTCATAAAAAGATCAAAGAACAAAATGCCAAGAGCAAAAGATAGAGTTCAACACTCTGTACTAAAATGTAAAATGCAAACCCACTCTGTACTAAACATATTGTAATTAGTCATAATTGAACTAGCCTTTAATATTCTTAAGTCATCAAATTGAAGTTATTTACCAGTACCAAATTCCTTTCTGAAATGTGCAGAGAAGATTCAAAAGGCTGAATTTGTCTTGTAGATCTGTATGACAGAAATAGGCTTGTATAATTATCCACATGTGTTGTATGAATGCCTTTCTACATATTGTCTCTGTTGCTCCCACTGTGCTGTAAAAATAGCAGTGAGGAATAGCAACCAAGTCACTATTTGTGAGGAGACTGTTCTGATTGAATTTAAGTTCTCCTGCAAAAGGATGTTGCTACACTATGATATTTAAATGTTTTCTGCCCTGAAGATTGTGCCTCTGTTTCTCTTCACAGTGCCAATCTTTCTAAAGCAGCTTGGGGAGCTCTGGAGAAAAATGGCAGCCAGCTGATGATACGTTCCTATGAACTCGGAGTTCTTTTCTTGCCTTCAGCATTTGTAAGTCCACAGCTCAAGCACAAATCATAGGATATGATGAAAATCTGCAAATATTTATGAATGCAAGCATAACTGAATAATCCACTCAGTAGGTTCTGTAGTTCTAGATTAGAAAGCTAATTGGAAATGGAATTTGTGAGATATTCATAGAGTCTTGTTTTCCTACACAGCAAGTATGGATTTGGTATTGCTGTGACTTTTTTCCTCTTACTGGCAGGCAACAATATTTTAAACTTGTAACATATACTCTAAATGTTAGGAAAAGGATGATCAAATATCTTCTTTTGTGCTTTTAAAACTAGGCTGTGAGTGCATATTCACATTGAAATAAGGTGTGTGCATTGGAACTTGAGAAATGATTCCCAGTGTTGCACCAGTTGCTGCTCTTGCTCATTCTCTGAAATGCATTTGCAGTCATGTGACTGTCTCTTAATATCAAGTTCCTTACTGAACTGTACTTGCTGGGTTTTAGCCCTCTACAAAATCCTGTGGTAGAAAGTCCTTAATTGTACATTGTACTTAGGAGAAAAAAAAAAGCTTCCCTTCTTTGTTTAGGTTGGGTTTTGTCTATTATCTGATGGGGGAAGATGCAAATTGTTTTGTTACATGGCTGATTCCTCCTTCTCCCTGGTGGGCTGGTAGTACCAAAATGTTCTCAACAGCAGTTAGTCTGTGATCATAAACCATTCAAACTCCTTCCTATGTGAAATTTCTTCTTTCCAGGGAAGAAACAGCAAGTTTCTCTGAAAAAGTATTTGTATGCTAAAAGTCCTTAGAAATATTTGGCTGATGAAGAGTATTTATTTCCTAGATAATGCTTACAGATGATCACCATGTTCTGTCATTTCTGTGGATTAGTAATGTACTCCCAAATGAATGTTTACTAATATTCTGACATTGTAAAAATATTTGCCTACCATAACTGGATAATTGTAGTCTCCTGAGGTTGCACATTAAGATTGATGGTTTATGACTGCAGCTAAAGAACTCCTCTATCTCACTCATGACATTTATAACGAGTTTGTATAGTAGTGAGGTTTCTGATATCATGAACCTTAGAGATGTTTTTCTCCATCATGGTTTATCTGGAAGAAAACATCTTTATCGGAAAGTGAAACAAGAAAAATCCTGCAGCTTGTTATAGTAGGAAGGATTGTTTTTTATATCAGGGAGCTCTAAAAAAAGGAAATGCCATCTGTGTAAACAACTATATATAACAGAATAATGAAGCATTGGGCAAACAAAGTTGTGCAAAAATTTGACTTGTAACAGCAGCTGACCTGAAAGGGATAAATTAATGTTCTTGGAAGTTGGCTACTCTGACTGGTATGTTGTTTGGTACTGATATATTTGTACCCAGTAAATGATGGGTTTGTATAAACATAACTGATCACCAGATGATACAGTCATGTAACCTGAGTGTTCTTGTTCTAACTCTGGCTTTTCTGTGCATACTTCAAATGGGTAGAAAACCAGGAGTATTTGAGTTAGTCTTTTTGCCAAGAATGCCCATACCTGGTTTAGATCTTGCCAGTCTGCAAACTTTCCACTTCAAAAACCCCATTGAAACAACGAAAACCCCTCCCACTTCCTACTACTACCCCTTCCTCCAAACCCCTGTGAGAAACATTTGGCTTGCATTCTATCCTGAATACACAGCATTCTCTCTATCTGCTTTTTAATAAACTCATTTTAAGTACTGGAAGGCTGAAATGAGGAGCATTCTCTTTTCCAGGTTGAGCAATCCCACCTTTCTCAGCGTGCCTTTGTAGGAGAGGCCCTCCAGCCCTCTGAGCGTCTCTGTGGCCCTTCTGTGGGCTTGCACTACCAGGTCCCAGAGATGATGCAGCACTGCAAGTGAGCCCTCAGCAGAGCAGAGGAGCACAATCACCCCCCTGGCCCTGCTGGCCACACTTCTTTGGATGCAGCCCAGGACACAATTGGCTCTCAGGTGCACATTTCCAGGTCATGTCTGGCCTGTGCCCCGATTCCTCCTCCACAAGGCTGCTTTCAGTGACTTCTCTCTGTCTGTGCTCCTGTCTGGGATTGCCCTGCCCCAGGTACAGCACCTTGCTCATGATGATTTTGTTGAAGCTGACGAGGTTCTTGTGGGCCATTTCTTGAGTTTGCCCAGCTTCCTGTGGATGGCATTCCCTCCTTCAGGTGTGTCAGCTGCACCCCTCAGCTTGGTGTCACGGACAAGCTTGCTGAGGGAGCACTCAGTCCTGCTGTCCGTGTTACTGGGGAAGGTGCTGAAGAGCACTGAGGGACATCACTTGTCACCTGCTCCACCTGCATATAGAGCCAATGAGCACGACTTCCTGGCTGCCTTCACTCCCTTAGTTGTAATGCCATCAATGCTGAGTGGTTTTGTTACCCCTTAAACTAGCTCACACTGGCCAAAACAAATCAGGACGGGTTTCCAGAGTCAGCCCATGAACCAGCTCAACGTGATCAGGTGAGGGCTAAAGCAAGAAAGAAGTGGGAAGGACAAGCTCAGGGGGCAGAAAGATGAGTGGGGAAATCATGTTGAGGTTACCTTTTGGCCAGGTTTTGGAACAGAACTTATGGAGAATGATGCTCCATGAAGTTTTGGATGGAAAATAAGAACAAAAGGCTAGGATCTGGGTAAGAAAAATATAATGTGCAGTATGAAGTAGAACCAAGCTTCCAGATCTTTGCCTTTTGTCACTCTGGTTACTTTAAAATAGCCATTGTTGGGGAGTAAAAGGCTTTACTTTATCATATCAAAAGAATCTCAAAACTCAGGCTCAAAGGCAGATGCTTGTGGGAAAGTATAATGCCCAGGTGTTTATGTAGCAGTTTGTCCCTGCATGTTTCATGACTTAGAGGCCTATTCTGTGAGCATCTGTTGTCTTCTCTTAATGTCTGTAGGCTTTTGGCAGTCACAATCTGTTCTGGTAACATATTCCACAACATAATAATGTCACATGAAGCAGTGCTCTGCAAGTTACTCATTTGAAGATTTTTTTTTCTTCTTGCATTGAAAGATGCAAGAACCATGTGATCCCTAATCATCCTTTTCATACTTCTCTTCAGAGAAGTCCAGACACCTTCATCTTTGTCTGGACTGCGGAGTTCTTATGTTGCTCAGTTGTTCCTAGGGCAGAGATTTTTTGATGACTTCCACTTTTCTCAATTTTTCTTTCTTCCCTATCATTTGGGTTGGTAGGGTGGTAAGCAGAAGGACAAAGGTTGTACTTAAAATTCAAATATTATTTTAGAGAAACAGATCCAGATACAAAATTATTACGCAATGGTGTTCTCAAGTCTCCTCACTGGGTCTGTTTGGCCTGCTGTATTTTTACAAAGTGGTGTGTAATGGGTTAGCTAACCATGGTGTGAATACAATGCTTTCTCTGTACAGACCTCACCTCTCTTGTCTTTGTAAATTATATATAGCTCCTATGCTTTCTGTCATTTCTGCAGCTTTTAGATGGCTGTACTAAAACCTGTCAGTGTGCACAAGATAGTCTTCTGTTTGAGTTTCAGACCGCTCAGAGCACAGCTTAACTGAAGCTCATTTAAAACTTGCAAGAGTATGTAACAGAACATATTTTAGTTCTTTTTCTCGCCGTTTCCTGCATGTTGATAATTAATTGTGGAGACTGGCAGCCAGAAGAGAACAAGCCACCTGATTAATCCCATGATAAGGCGTAAGGGAGAGACCCTGCAGCTGCTTTTTTCTTCACTGAGAAGTGCCTGCAGAAACTCTTGGTTACAAGAGGGTATCAGACAAATACGGATACTGGGCTTATGTTTGTGCAGTCATCTGATATTCAAGTTGCATGCTTAGTTGATGAGTTTCTTATGCATATGCCCTGCAGTTAACTCTGCATAAAAAATACTTCTTTGATAACTCAGTCTGCTTGTCACACTGGTTCATTGTGGTTTTAGAATGCTATGTGGTAGAGTAGTTTTAAGTGAAGATAGCAGAGAACTGGGAACAGACTAAAATTTGTAGAAGCAGAAAAGTTTGTTGACAACTAAAGTTATGCAAAGTATAAACTATATGAAGTGCTTTGAAACATAACTGAGCTTCCCTAGACCTCGAGGGACTCACTCATCAGCTATCAGAATGCTGATTTAATGCTGCCAAGTTCTGATAATTCTGTTTCTTTAGCTCACTTCATGCAATTTTATCACAAACTTCATGACACGTATTCTGGTAGAAGTTAAGACTTTGCATGGTAGAATCACAGAATCATTTAGGCTGGAAAAAGACCTTTAAGATCACATAATCCAACCATTAATTTATCCCTGGGTGAGATGGAAGCTGAACCCATGTCCCAGAAGAGACTGGAGCCTTAATTCATCACCTGGCCACACTACCCTAGTGTATTTGCATAGCACACACATAATGTCACTTATCTTGAGAACTCCTCTAGCTCTGCAGTTTGTGCATTCTATTTTCTGCTGAATACAAATTTGGAAGTGGTTCGTTCCTCACTTGCTATCAGCTGACTGCCAGTTTTTGTCTTTTTTAAAGAAATGCTTCCAGAATTATGCTTTGAGGTTGGTCTTGGCCTGGTGTGCTAATACAGACTCTCAGAAATATGTTGAATCGTTGTTCTCAATATAGCAGCAGCTGTTATCATTTACAGTTTTAGTGTTTAGGGAAAAATCAGCTGATGCTGGCATTGGATCACAAGCTTCTATTGAGTAAAAAAAAACAGTTTATAAGAAAGATTGTCCTGTGTTTGAACTACATTTCCTTTTCCATCTCTATTTCTCACCTCCTACATCTACACTCTCTTTTCCAACTTGCTCTTTCAGCTGCTGGGAATTCCTTTCCAGAGGCTGGGATAAAGTACATATTTAACAGGTAAAATATGTAGTGACATGCAGTGACCAAAAAGCATGGAATTCTGGGAAGCATCTTCCTGTAATCAGTTTGTTTGAAAAATCTTGGAAGTGACTAATGGGAAGGCTTTTTAGTAAATGGTTCTTCCTCACTGCTTCTGTGTCTGATAAGATGTTAAGATATATTGAGCTGTAAAGTAGTATAAAAATAGTGAAATACGTCAATCTTTTTAGAGGTTTGTTGACTATGGTACTGGCTCAGTCAGCTTTTAGAAATACAAGCTCAGAAAAATATAACAGATGCTATTAAACTGAAAACTTACCCATAATTGCCTACCTAGTGCTACCAAATCCTACAATTCTATCTAGATAATCAAACTCAGACAACTAAAGCAGTATTTCAGATGCTGTATTTGAGGGTGAATACTCCCTGGAGTGAAGTACTGTTTTGTAGTTGCCTCTGGGGCTGGGTGTATGAACTTGAATCTGGATTAGAGAGCAGCCAGGCATTATGCATGTGATTTTCAGAACTGAACTGCTTAAATTTTTGCTGCATTCAAATAACCGAGCCAGGCACCTACAGTCATAGCTCAACTTGGAGCAAAACCAAAATCAAGTCAGTTAGGCTCCTTGACTGTAACATCAACTTCCAAGGCAATGTAGTACCTCTTTCTTCCTTGGTTTCTCTAGTTTTAGATGAAATCTTTCATCCCATGTAAAATAGAGTGGGAGTGGGAAAGCTAATACAATGTAAGTAAGCCAAGGTTTTATATGTAGACTTCAGGATGTTAAGCCTTGCTTTAAGTGTTCACAGAACTGCCACAAGGTTTTCAAATTCCGGTGTTGAAGACACCAGACACATTTCAAACCTAGAAACTCTGGGTTTAGATACCTGAGTTTGTCACTGTGGGCTTCTTTAAAAAAAAAAAGAAGAAAATCTTCTGGTATAGTTGAATAAAGCTCTTTTTTGAATAACTGCTCCCAGTGTTGAGGAAGGATTTTGCTGTGCATTCTGCTGGCTAGATGAACGTGACCACTGTAAAGTTTGTGTGCATCCTTAATTTTTTGCTGCCCAAACTAGAAAGTTTTAAATAGTTGTGACAAAGAGAACTATTTTTCTGTTTACTGGCATTGAAAACAATAGTCCCATAATCATCCAGTGGGATAATCAGTTTCCTCCTGTTACAAGTTACTTTGGTAGGATCAAAATGCTGTAATGGTATCAGTCTTAATTCCCACTTCAGTAGGGCTAGCAATTCTTACCTTTATCTTATGTGATCTGTTTTGGGGTTTTTTTATAATCTGCCATCTGTTTTGTGTTGGGGGGAAAAATCTGGAAGGCAGTATTTTAAAAGCTGTTAAACTTTCTTTTCCATTCTTCCCAAGGACTGCTTTTTCAATGCATGATGCTAAGGCACTAACAGAGGCCATATCAGCACCTAAAGTTTTATAAGTACAAAAAAAATTCTTTCCCAATTGAGATACATATTGCTGGAAGCAGCAGTCAAAGAGCAAAATAAAGCTGCAGAGGGAAAAATTCTGAGAGAATAGAATATGGCTGAGGAAAATTTACAAGTCAGACAAAATTATTTTAGGCAAGATCCCGCTGGTTTGGTTTTTGGAAACAGCAATGAGAGCTGTCAACATTCAGGAAGTGCTCAAAACAGTGTGTGACTTACTTCAATTTCTGTGTGAAGATAGACACATGAGTTATTTTTAAAAGCATGTGAGTCTCCTCAGAGAGCCTTGTTAAAGAATATATTCCACAAACTAGATGCTTACTCCAGGGTGTTTTGAGGAAAACTAAATGTCTTTTCTTAGATGAATATTTCCTGAATGGAAGATCTCTATAGGTTAAATTCTGACAGACAAATAACACAGTTTTGGGATCAATTGGTGGAGTCAAGCAGCATTGGAGGACAGCATCAGAGTTTTTCAGAGGAGAGGAAAATATAATTGCTGAGTACTGAGGAAGACCAAGACAGAGAAAAGCGATGTTGTAGAACAAGAGAAGGAAGCAAAATGCCTGAAAAGAAAGATGCTGAAGAAATAACAGGGCATGGGGTATAGAAGAAACTAAGCAGAAACAAAAATATTGCTAGGTTGAAGAAAACAATGGATAACGGGATGGAAAAAACCTGGATGAGAGATGTCCTTACTTTGTAGGTGGAGGCTGAAGTAGGTTGTGTTTTACACTGTGCTTTGTGATAGTGAGGGCTTCCCAAATGCCCAGCTCAGAGGGTGCCAGGCAGCAGTTTGTGGTTTTGGTGCTGTTGGTCAGGCACATGAAGTTTGGCATAAGAACCATGTCTCAGTACGGCAGAGAAACCTCCTGTGCTGTTCCAGGTTTGTTCTGTGGTGATGGGGAAGACAAGAGAAGCTCACGGGATGTCTGGGCAGTCCAACCTCAGACAGGTCACATACATCCTGACAACTGAAATGCCACCTTTGGAGCTGTACCTAGGAATACACACCACCCAGACCCTCCCACCAGCTGCAGCCTGACTGCTGTGAGTTAAGAAAAGAAATCTCTCAGCACCCCACCACTGACACAATTCCTGTTGTTTGTGAGGTACAATCCTTGGCATGTTTCATGGTCTTTCTACTACAAACAGAAGTATGGTATTTGCATTTTTACATGAAATTTCTACCAATCCCTGAGTGACTCAAATTCATTGGAAGTAAGGCGAAACAACTTGATTGTTGCATTTTGTGTAAGTAATTACTTTTTCCAGTCATTTTCAAACCCTTAGATGTTTATGAGCTTTTAAAAATCTTGCTTATTTACATTGGTTTGTTTTGAACATATTACATGTTAACTCAAGGCTAAGCCCCACAAATGCTGTAGCCTGATTCTAATGCAGTCTTATCAAAATATCTGACTTAAATGGTATAAGAAAGGGAAGTTCAAACTGGGTTTTTTTTCACGCAGTCCTTTAGCATGGACCTTGTTTGTTTCCTCTATTCTTTCATTTAAAAGCCAGTGGCTTTTGCCTAGTCCTTGAGAAAATATATAATGTTTCTTGCATCGTAACCTATAGTTTGCTCTTACTTTGAGTCATGAGACTAAAGATGCATCTATAGCCTAAAGGAGATTCTTGAACTGACTTGCTGGAACTGCAGTCTGACATTCTTTGGCAGCTCTCCTTTTTCTAGGTTACTATTCTTGAATATTAAAGAAAAAGGAACAAGGCTGCCTTGATTCCCATGCTTTGTGTTGTCACGTGGATGTTGCTGTCTCCAGCTTAAAATGATAACATTAAATGGTGCAAAACTTCAGTGAAGAGAGACTTGCAGTATTGTATAGAGATGGGACTCTCCATTCAGACAGCATGTGTGTTTGAATACCATGGGATATTTTTAGTGGTAATTAGGATGCTTGCTTGTGCTATCACAAAACAGTAATGCTGTAAAACTCTCAGTGGTGCACCACAGAGCTTGAATCAAGTGTAAGTTAATATTTGGACATGAGCTGGTTCTGTGCACTCACAGCCCAGAAAGCAAATTGTGTCCTGGGCTGCACCCAGAGCAGGGTGGGCAGCAGGGGAGGAGGGGATTGTGCCCCTCTGCTCTGCTCTGCCCTGGTGAGAGCCCACCTGCAGTGCTGCATCAGCTCTGGGGTCCCAGCACAGGAAGGATCTGTCAGTCTTAGTCCAGAGAACACACACAGAAATGGTCACAGCTGGAGCACCTCTCCTGTGCAGAAAGAAAGAGCTTGGAGTCGTTCAGCCTGGAAGAGAGGAAGAGAAGGCTCCAAGGAAACTTTACTGCAGCCTTTTAGTACCTAAAGGGAGGGGGCTTATGAGGAAGCTGAGGACAGACTTTTTAATAGGAACTGTAGGGACAGGACAAGGGGCAGTGGCTCTGAACTAGAAGAGGGTCTATTTAGACTTATCTTTACTGTGAGGGTAGTGAAACTCTGGCACAGGTTGCCCTGAGAAGTGGTAGATACCCCATCCCTGGGAGCATTCAGGATCAGGCTGCCTGGGGCTCTGAGCAGCCCTGCCCAGTGTAGATGGATTGAACTAGATGACCTTTGTGGATCGTTTCCAACCCAAGCTAGCCTATGATTTTTAGAAAGAAAAATAGTTTTGAGTAATATCTTAAAAAGAAGTAACAATTTTAATAGCTTTTAAATTTCTAGTCTGTTTTAATCAAACCATTTTTGATTGACAGTAAGCTATTTGAAATATCAGAACTAAGATTTTGCTTCTGTGTAACTTGCTACAGTTGGGATCCAATTTCTCTGGAGAAGTAGCTAAGCAATACCATCTGCCCAAGTTACTTGAATAATTTTAAATCTCACTACCTTTGTACTGCATTTTTTTCCTGCATTTTTTCTTTTTATAGTCCTTAACCTTGTTTGACAGTAATGCTGTCATTCTAATATAAGTGTAGTCTTTGAGGTTTTTGTGCAAGCAGTTTCAAGTCTTCATTAAATTTTTTGTGTCTGTGTATGATGTTACCCAAGATGTATGAAAAGCACAGATTTGAAGGCTTGTTTCTATAACACAGTGATTTCTAGTTTAGTCCATGAAACATACTGAGCATCCAATTAATGTGGTCAGAATGAAACTAAGCAGCAAAGAGACATTTTTAAAAGCTTTTCACTTTAGTTAAATATCAAACACTGAAGGAGTTCACCTAGTGAACATGGAAATAGATTGGTGTCTGTGTAAAGGCCTGAGAAGGTAGGATATATCCAATATGAACCCACATGTGGGGCCAAGCCAATGGATAAATAATACAAAAATATAATAATAAAATAGTAATAAAAAGAGAAGAGCTGAAATAGTAGAAGTAAGAGAAGCTGAGTTTTTAAGACATGAAGGTGCTTCATGAAGTACCTAATCTCAGTAAAGGAGGCAAAAGGTTTTATTCATTAAAATAGCTCTGAGAAAGCATCTGTTCTAGATTAAGGGTTTTTTTGTCCCCAGAAACTAATAAATCTCTTTTTTTTCTGTATGTCTCCCTTCTTTCATAGGGATTGGACAAAGGTTACTTTCATGTAGGAAGGAAAAAGCTTCCAGAAATGAAAGATTCAGCAACATATTTTCCTGTACCTTATGACCTGCCACCAGAGCAGTATGGAAGCAAAGGTAAGGTGTGACTTTGGAAGAAAAGCAGACTTGCATTCTGCATGAAGCAAGCTAATTGAGTAACTCTGAGTCAGCTGAATACTGCTTTGTTCCAAAGATTTATTTTAACTTTCGTGTGGTGTGATTGTGTGCGATTTGATATCAGTCCCGTATTCTGCTTGTGACTTCAAAGAAAGCAACTATAAGGGTCTTTATTCTAATATTTTTCTTTATGCAGTTTTGGATCAATAACTTCAATGCTAGTTTTTATTCCTCTTTTGTGGTTCTTATATGCATTAAGAAAATAGATGCTCTTTATGGAACCAAAATGTTTTTTTGCGGAACTAATAGGGGAAGGAGTGTTGAAAAGGGAATGTTTGGAAGAGAGTAGGCATGAGCTAAAAACAGTCCTCTGGAAGTGCAGTGTGAAGGCAATACTGTAGTGCAAATGTGAAAGAATTGCTGTAAATTCGGAGAAAGAAGAGTTGCTTTTGCTCCATTCTATATTTCATAGGTTTTATTTCATAACACTTGAAGAGATGTACAGAATATCAACTGTCTCAGTTTGAGATCATCTCTAGAACATGCAAATCAGTAAAATGATAAGAGTGTGGCTGTGGGGTGATGGCTGAAAAGTATAAAAATGTATTGAGGATAATGTTGATGTGCTACCTGCAGTATTTGGGAAGAGTAAATTTTTACATCTTTGTCTTTAAAACGAATGTCAAAAGATTGTAACGAACTTCCTTTTTGAGAAGCCTTGATGATGTAAGAAAGATGATAACATCTAGGACAGAGCTTGAAATAGGAGTAACACAGTTTATAGAAACTCAAATGTTTCAGTAAATCTTTGAACTAATGAATGATGTGGGGGAAAAGAGCATTTAAAAGCTAAGAAGTCAACAGACTTTATGATATAGTCTTACATAGTAAATAAAAGTGAAGGCACAGGGTGATTGAAGCTGTGCTGCAGGATCAGGCTGTGAACTTGATGCTTCTCCCTGTAATTGAAGTAAGATGGCTTCACCAGAATATTCTAAATTAGGTGACCTGTAGTAAACACCAACTATGAGGCTTTTTCTACTGGCTTCACCTCTGGGTTTTGACCTGTACACTTGCACCATCCACTTTTTTTCTATATGGTGGAAAGCGCCCCCTTTTTCTTCCTTCTGGACAGTTTGTAGCCATTGATTGAAGTGTCATGTGATTCAGGCCACCAAGTTTTGGTGATACTGATGAGATCTTTCTGGCTGTAAGTAGCTCCTGTTTGCTGTCCATGCTGTGTGCCTTGGTGTAGAGCCACGTCAGCTGGGCTCTCGACCATGTCACCTTTTAGAGGAACAAGCCCTGAGTGCTTTGCAGCTTTTCACAGGTGTTTTCCTGTTGGTTCTTAATGCAGCAGCACCCCTTGGCTCTTAGGTGTTCCTCAAGACTCCATCCTGTTCCACTGCTACTTTGAGACTAATGGCCCTGCTGGAAGTTGTGGCCAGCTTGTTGGCCAAGAGGCACGTGCCCCACTGAGTCAGGTGAACCCCTTCAGCTTCCAGCAAGCCTGGCTTCTCACCAGTGGACCCGTGGTTGTACAAGTCCAAACCAAAATACAGCTACAGAGCCAGGCATTCACCTCCTCAGTGCATGTTCTGTAGCTTCTGGGAAGATGGACTGCTCTGCTCTAGCAGCTTGCTTACTTAGCTAAAAGACCTCTTAAGTGGTTTCAGTTTTCCCAGAGAACAAATACTGGTCCAGCGTAGAGATGATAATGCAAACTGTGGTGCTGTTGGATTCGTCTAAAACACACTGGCGTGCAGGGATTGTGCTGGAATTAATTAGGAATTAGGAATTAATGACAGAGTAAGAATATCCTACACCTGCATCAGCTGGCTCTTGTGCTCTGGGATGTGCACTGCCTGCTTGTTAACCTGTGCTCCAGCTGCATGGGTTTAGGAAGATTGCTCTAAGAGGTCATGGCTAAGTTTTAGGAGATTTTGAAACAAAGATTAACAGAATCCATGTGTATTCTCACATGTTTCATATACTATCTTCCTTGTGCATAAATGTGTTTGTATAGTTGATATTGTCCTTGGTTTAATTTCCACATTTAACCTATTGTGTCAGTGAATTTTATGCACATTTCAACTAAATGTAAAGATTTTTTCCAAGTAACTTATTTTACTTTCTGCGTGGAAAACTTCTCTAGAGAACAGACTAGAGACTGTAGTTCTGGTTTTGGGTCTTAGCTTTCTCTGGTGATAAGCACATATATCAGAATTCAGGTTGTCTAGGCTTTGGCAGTGGAAATGAATCAGCTGCCTGTGCTGTTTCACATAATGTCTTTCCTGAATATTGTTTCAGTTTGTCAAACTCCTGGTGAAAAAGATGTTGAAAGAACTCCCATGTTGAGGGATGGACTTATAAAATAATCTGTCCTTAACAATACAGTTGTCAACTCCCAAACTCTCTGGAGTGTGATATAAATAGATTTATTTTAATAAAGTCTTGAGAAGCAAAAATGCAAGTAATTATCCTTTCCCCAAAGAAAGCATATTGACTGATCCTCATAATTGAAGGAGAAAAGGCTCTGGGGGATTTTCCATGAACTCAGATTCTCTAGCCATGGGAAAACAAAGTACACATCACTTTCATATAATCAGAAAAATTCTATTAGGGGCAGGAGGAAGGAAAAATGGGCTGAATAGTGAAGAGATGGTCAGGAGCAGGGCCATGCATTTTCCCTAAAGTTCTACTTGGAATATTCTGAAATTTAAAATAAGTTATTTTTTTGTGTACTTGTACAAATTCTAATAATAAATCAGATATACTTAGAGGACTCTATTAGGTAATGTAACAAAACAAAAGAAAATCAGTTTCTCAGTTTGTGGAAATAATTTAGTTGCAGAGATTTTTTTGTCATTCTGTCACAAAGACTTTCTAATACTGACAGGTGTTTATCATATTGGGCAGGACTTCAGCATGAAAATGGTAACAGTGAAATAAATGCATCTGCAAAAGTAATAAAATATATCTTGGGACATGCAATGAGAAACTTATCAGTAAATGATGTAAATAATTTGTCTCAGCAATAATAATTCATGAGATTGATCCACAACCTCTTAAAGTCCATTAAGGTCAATTGTAATGAAATAAGTTGGCCTCTGTCCTACTTTTCTTGCACCAATATAACAGAGAGGAAAAAGATAAAGAGTCTTGTCCTACTTTGCCTGGTTTGCCTCATTAGTCAGTGGGCTACTTTATTTAGTGTTTTCCCTGCGAGTTGCACTTAACTTTCTAGTTATAGGTAATTGTGATGAGATTTCTGTTTAATTGGCTCTGTTTCCTGCTTTTTTTAGGGAGACCTCAGCAGGTGAAACATTTCTCTGCGTTATTATTCTGCCAGGTTTTAGATTTATTGATCATGTGTACTTGTTGCAGAACTCTAAAGCACTGTTGAGAAGGGGGTGAACTAAAAATACATCTATCAGCAGCTCTTTGAGTTACAGCTGTGTTACAAGCAGGAATTCATAAAAGCTTTTTTCCGAGCTCTTGGTTCAAAATGCTCTGAAACTTCTTAAACCCTCTGAAAGAGAAGCCTATAAAATAGGGGGGTAAATGCATTCTAATAAACAAGTTGTTTCTCATTTAATTTTCTCTTAAGTGTAAATATTGTGATCAAAGAAAAACTATTAGTTGATTGGTAGTATATAGAAAATAAATGTGTATGCAAGAAAATAAGACAGGTTCCAACTCAGTTGAGATTAATCTAGAGTGAAGCTACATATTAGTCTCTCTACATGCCAATTACATTAATTACTTTAGTTGTTTTGCCCTTTGTTGAAGATTTCTTTCCTGAACAGTCCTCACAACTTGTATTAAGATGTATTTCATTATGTTCCAGTGGGAAATTCTATTTTACCCTTGGTAACTGCAGGCTAAAAGCTGTCAAATCTCATGCTGCAAAAATGGTGAGGAGGCTGGAAAAATGGTGGGGAAATGAGATGAAAATTATCTTTAATACGAGTTCAGGCACTGTGCAGAAATTGACAGCCCACTTAATTGATTAATCGTCTAGCTGAAGGTTTCAGCCTCTGACAGGGGTGATTTCATTAAGGTGCACAAAAGGATCTTTAACATATCTCACAAGAACAAGGATCTTTAACATATCTCACAAGGATCTTTAACATATCTCACAAGGATCTTTAACATATCTCACAAGAACAAGGATCTTTAACATATCTCACAAGGATCTTTAACATATCTCACAAGAACAGCTCTCTCCTGCTCACTGTTCAATGTTCCACTGCCACGCTTACATGGAAAAGCAAATTGACCTTTTTCTTGTAACTTCGGATGTTCAGTGTCTGATGTTCAATGAGTGGGAATTGGGAGTATGGTGAAACTACATTTGGTAAATATTTATAGTTATTTCAGGAAACTATAGTAACACTGCATCTCATTACATATAATGTGTTGTGCTGGATAAAAGGAAGAAAGACTTCATGGCACATTTGCCTCCAGCTCTGGTAGGCTTAGGTGTTTGTGTTTAACCTGTCAGCTAAAGAGTTGAAAGGATTTTTATTTATCCTGCTTTGTGCTAGTGGCACAGTGCTTAACAGTGTTCTGTCCAGCAAAGCTGTAGGAATTCTTTGTTACTCTGAGCTCCCTCGAGGGGACCTGCTGTATCCTCAGCAGGTCATATAAGTTCTGGGAAAATGGCACTGGATGTGGTCTCTCCCTTGCTCTCATCTTTGTTTCTTGTTCTAAGTTCTAGAATGCTTCACTGCTTTCTCTGTCAAGTAGTTAAAATATTTTTGAAGAAATTAAGATAGAAGACTTTTGGGGAAGCAACTAATATTTTTCAATAACCATCTTTTTTTTTTAAATTAATGTTGCATAGCTGCTTAAAACCTATGTACTTTCTAGGGTTTGGAAGAACTAGACTAGCAACATCCTGTATGAATTTTTAGAGAACTTCAGGCACTTTCAGTGTGTCTGATATTGTACAAAGGTTAAAAGAATAGCCTTTCTTCTTAGTAGATGACAACTAGAAGCTAGTCCAGTTTCTAGTGATTCTAATACATTGAACAGATTTTTTTCACTTATTTAACATTCAGAGCAATGGTAAATATAAATCAGAGTATGTTTAGAAGTTTAGTTTTCAAGCAATGAGTGTATATTGTCATTGTAAATCATAGCCCAGGGTGAGGAATCCAGGGTTGGAACCAATCTTTGTGTTGGTCTCAGTTTCCTTGCTCAGCAGAACCAAAAGCATTATTATTGACTGGTTTGAGACATTATTGACAGTTTGAGATTGAAGTTCTCATAGTGCAGCTTGACTCAGACACTGCCTCAGAGGACCTCCCACAGTCCAAGTGTAACACCTCAGTACACTTGTTCTCCCAGCTGTTGATAGTGATCATGAAGAAATTAACACTGCATGAAAAGGAATTCGAGGTACAGAGCCACTTTAGTTTGGCCACTTCTCTGTAATTTTATGATTGGGTTGCAGACTTGAAGACCAGAAGGAGACCCTTGACTCTCTGATTTGCCACATGTTACTAGCCAGCTTTTTGAACTCAAAGCTTATTCTTGGCTAAGGGAGATGTGCTTCAAATTATTAGGTGAGAGTATTCTCATGAAATGGCAAATTCACCAGATGGTCAATATTTTGCTTCAGCAGTTGGTCAGTTCAAGAATTTTAAAATGCAGTTTGGTTTGGATATTCTTTTTCAGGGTAGCTGTATGATGCCCAGTCTAGTTTTGGAACTTAGATGTGATTTGAGCCATCTTGTGCGGAGTGCAAGATTTGTAGTTGAAGTCTGAGGATATTAACATATGAATGACATCCTGACAGATCAGAGTTAAGGTTGCACAGAGGACTTGTACCTGGGCATTTTTCCTTTAGACTATTTCTTCACAAATGCTTTAAATTACCAGCACAAAAGAGTTTGATTGTGCATGATACACATAGCTGCATGTTTCCTTGCTGCAGGGAATAACATGCATATTTTACATCTGGCATTTTTAAAAGAAATAATAAGATCATGCCTATCCTGATGTGACAAAGGACCTCATTAATTTTTAGCAGATAACATTTGTTGTGTGTACACATACATTATTAACTCTTTTTACATTGCTGCTTTGAGCAATTGCAGTTGATCACCTCCAGTAGTCACCTGAACAGCAGAAGGCCTTTTGTGGGCAGCAGATGTATCTTTAGGGCAAAACATTTAAAGAATTAAACAAAAATTCTGGTAGGTGACATTACTAAACTAGATAAATCATATAGATACATCAATCTTCTGAAGGCCCCTACAGTTAACCAACTGATTCAGGCTGTCATAATAAAGAAGACCATTGTAAAGCTCAATTTATGGATGATAATGAGAGAAATAAAATTTATTTTATTATTTTATTTTATATATCCAGTATATCTACTGCTATAGACCAGCACTATGATTTGAGAGTTCCTTGGAAGGGAAGCTGAAAACCATCCAGTCCCGTGTTTGGGAATCATGCATACAAGAGCCTATCTTACCTAGCAAGGTTGTTATTATAAATACAATTTCTTTGTGTCTTTAATAGTACTCAGATTTTTATTTTCTTGTAGAATCTTTTAAATGAGTACTGTGATTTTGTTGTACAACATTATCTTCTCATTGAGCTCACATCATCACATCTCAATTTCAATATTGGTATTATCTCTCTTACCAATACAAGTTGCTTGCTGTAGTTGAGTTGAGGAATTTCAGTTTGTGATTTAGATAATACACAGTTTACTGACTGAGGAAATGCTCTGTTGTGTGGAGGGAACTTGAAACTTCTAATTCATAAGTATATCAAGGGGTTTTTATAACAATTTGGGGGAGGTCTCAGAAAAGTGCAAAATTTTTTCTTCCATATCACATCAGCACTTTGATAAGCAAAGCAAATCCTGTGTTTAAAACTGCAGTACTGGGTTGTGCTTTTTTCTTTTTTTTCTCCCAAAAAGTGGCCATTGTCCTAGCATTCAGAAATTGTCACTTTGATTGTGAATATTCTTACAGATCTATTCCCCATCTGCCTTTCCTCCTTATTGAGATCTTTAAGTATGATTTTTGCATTGAGAGGAACAAGATCAGTTCCTTTCAAATGCCATGCTCATCCAGAGGGAGGGACAAGAGAGACTGAAGTGTTGTGTGCACCTCTTGCAAATGCTTCAGGAAGAACTTCCCACATTCATACAGCGGGGAGTGAGTTTGCCATGTATGTGTAGAATGACTTGAACTCATCTGGTTATTGGTAACCTTTCTATATGTGTGAATACTTGTTGCTTTGAAGCTGCCTTTTTCAGTTGAGGTAAGAATCCAGTCTCTGGGTTTAGAAATCAACCAGGAATTTGGTCATTCAGATCTCCACTCACAAGGCAAAGCCACCCGTAGGAAAAGTATCACAGAAGTGCTTTCATTGTGTTCCATACTTTACTATTCAATTGAATATTCCTGGTTTTGACTGTGCTGCCATCTGTCATATTTCTGAGAACATGAAGGCTAGAGGTGGCCTGCCAGCATGGATTCTTTGAGCGACACTCAGGTATTACTCAGAAGAACTTGTCTTGTTCTCCTGAGCCTCTGTACCTTTAAGTAAAATGTGGTCGTCTGTTCAGTTGTGAGAGAGTGTTCAAAAATCTGAGTGTAACTGAAACAGTGCTCCACCTGAGCTTTCAGATAATATTTGAGTAGCAGTAGGACTGGAATGGCCCCTTTATTTCACTGAGTGCTGCTGGAGTTCTGCTGCTTGTAAATGAGGCAAGAGCAAAGCTGTGGTACCAGCCTGGTAGATGACACTAACTCCAGGGAGATGCAGCTGACGCAAAGTTGGGGTATCAGAAATGAAGCACTGATCTTGAAATGTGTGGAAGGTAGGTATGTTAAGGACACTTCAAAAATTATTTAATGGGGCTTTTGCTTCCTCCTCCCCCTCCCCAGAAGATGGAATTAACTTTGAGAAGCTTGACAGTCATTTTTGTGTGCAACAGTAAGCAGCTTCCATCATACAGCATTTAAATACACAGTCATTGTCTTTCTCTTGCTGTTATAGACCCTACTAAAAGCAATGAATAATTTTAAATTGAACCTGACATTTTATAAATAACTGAATTGTAATTTGTATCAGCAGTAGTTCTACACATTACCTATTAAAACACTGTCAGCTGTTTTATAAAATCAACAGCATCCCATTAACAGAACAAAGTTCCAAGTACAATAATAGCTACCTTGAGCAAATTTTACTTAGATAGCTACAATTAGAAAGAACTAAATTAGGTATTGAGGCCTCTCAGCATAGTTTAAGGGGGTGACTGAAGTTATTTCTGGCCATGTTAAGTTTTCCTCTGCCTGCATGTTTTGCTGAATTAAGCAGAGTAACTGCCAGATGGTAGGGAAGCAGGGAGGATGGATCGGTCTGAGCTGCATAATGTACTCTTGAGTGACAGATTCCAGTGCTTGAGTGGGACTGGATTTATTCTGATGTCATAGACACAGGTCAGTGTTCAAATCTAAATGTATATTTGAACTCCTCAATGCTTTTCCCAACATTTGCCAAAGAGCTTGCCTATTCTTTTAACTGTTAATGTTTAGTACCTGGTAAGACATTCACCTAAAATACAAAAGGTACACATGGCTCTCCAGCAGGAGACTGATAAAACAAGCTTAGGGAAATAATGCTGCTACTTTTTTTTCTTTAAAAGAGATGACTCAAAGTCTAAATATCCTGCAGATGAGCCAGAAAACTAGAGAGCTTTCTTGGCAGGGCACTGTGAGTTAAGTGCTATAGTTTCTTCCGGTTTCTGATGCCTTTTATTTTTTGTATGCTTTGAAACCACCTGTCTACTGTAACAAAAACCCAACCAACTATCCTACTGCTCTCTTCCTGCTGTAAACAGACAAGTTTTAACACATTTGCATAGCCGGGATATGTTTTACTGCAACATCCAGAACTACAGCGAGGAATAATGAGTACTTAGTCACAATGGTCCCTCTGCCCCATGTTTAATTGTTGTGGTACTCGTCACAGTGTGCTGTTGTGTAATTTATATAACCCTTCATTACTGTTTTTATCACTTTCCTACTCTCCTGTCCTTGCTACAGTAATTCTCACTTCATTTATTGTCAGATTTGTCATTGGATCCTGTAGATTTAAAATTGGATATAAGTAAATCAATAGCTATTCCTGTCATCCTCAGTACAATTCAGTCTAATCTATGCATATTACAGATTAATGTTGTATTCCTTCATGGCTCATTTTGTACACAGAGAGAAGAAGCAGGCTACATTTATATAAATTTCTTGATTGAGAAAACTCACTGAAAAAAAAGGGTTAAAGGATTTTTCTCTATTTGGGTAGGGGTAGCCTGCAAGAAGTAGAATAATACTTTGGACTCACAGAACAGCTGCATTTTTGCCACACTGTATGGTGGGAGGAGGAGCAGAGAGCAGGTTGCAGAGCTAGCAGTAAACTCCTGGTGTGTTGCCTTTCCTCTTTCCCAGGAGTGGAAAGAGCTTCTGTAAGTGGGATGGAGGGAGGGAACGGTGTGGTACAAACCTGTTGCTCATCTGAAGGTGTAATGTTTGAAGAAGTGAGGGGAAAATGTGAACTTTTCAGAGGTCAGGAAGTGTCATTCTTAGGTACTAAATTCCTACTGTCCCTGTGAAAAATACTAATATGTTACAGTGCTTGTTTATAATTCCACTGGGTTAAGAGAGATCCAGCACAGAACTTGCTGGTGCTTGGCTGAACCAAATTTGGTGCATTACTGTATTTGTATATTGCCTAAAATACAATTATTGTACAGCTAGTGAGCATGTTGGGTTATAACTATATTTAAAATAATATCTGAAGGGAAAACAAAGCCTTTTGAAAACTCTGTATCTTACAGTTAAAAAAAAACCTGAACAAATATTTCCACTAAACTGAAATTGCACATGTTGTTAATTGAAAATCAGTGGGAAGTTTGATCTTCCTCCAAAGGAAAGAGGAAGAGAACAAAATTTTGAATTTGATAAATTAATTTGTCATGAGCATGTTTTTGTTTTGGTTTACAGATCAACCTTGGATTTGGAATATTCCTTATACTGATGCCCCTGATACCCATGGAAATATGTGGGTTCCATCATAACTGTTTTCAGTACTCTGTGATGTTCCACTTGCTGACACTGAGCCTGCCGTGCTACCTGCAAAAACTGCTTGTTTCTGTTCTGTAAGCTATAAAGTCTGCTGTAATGGCTAATTTGTAGTTGAAACATTAAAATGTTAATAAGGGAGAGAGTCTTGGAGAATCTAAAACCATATTATTACAAGTGAACCTGCTTTTTGAATACCTTTTTATATGCTTTTTCTTTACTGTGGTTCCTAATATGGTTTTCAAGATGAAAACTGTTCTCAGAGTGTCTCTGAATTTAGAGCTGTAATTAATTTAAAAATAACTTTTCTGTGAGACTGTCAATTGACCCCAGTAGCTGGAATAAAAGTTATTATATGTAAAATTCAAATAAAAATAAAGGCAATCTTGTTAATATTTCCTTTGTTCTGTCTTCTAAATGTGTACATTTCAGATTGGGTTGGAACTTGTATCTTGCAAGTGTACTACCAGGTATTTTATAAAATCAACAGCATCCCATTAATGGAACACATTGCTGGTATCAAAAATAGTGTGGCCAGCAGGACCAGAGCAGTGATTGTCCCCTCATACTCAGACTTGAGGCCACACCTTGAGGGTTGTGTCCAGTTTTGGGCTCCTCATGCCAAGAAGGACATTGAGGGGCTGGAACGTGTCCAGAGAAGGGCAGTGCAGCTGCTGGAGGGTCTGGAGCACAAATCCTCTGAGAGTAACTGGAGGAGGAATGTTTGGCATGCAGAAAAGGAGTCTCGGTGGAGATCCTGCTCTCTACAATTACCTGCAAGGAGGTTGTAGCCAGGTGGGAATCAGCCTCTTCTCCCAGCTAACAAGCAAGGGGAAAAGAGGAGCCTTAAGTTTCACCAGGAACGGTTTAGGTTGGATATTAGGGAGAAATCCTGGGTGCTGTCAGGCATTGGAACAGACTGCCCAGGGAAGTGGTGGAGGCACCATCCCTGGAGGTAATAAAAGATGTGTGGATGTATCACTTAGTGATAGGGGTTAGTGGTAGGCTTGGTAGTATTTTGTTAATGTTTGGACTAGATTTTCTTAAATCAGAGTCACAGAATCGCTGTGATTGGAGTCCAACCCACACCCTAACACCTCAACTAAACCTTGGCACCCAGTGCCACATCCAGGGACGGTGACTCCAGCACCTCCCTGGGCAGCCATTCCAGAACTTCATCACTCTTTCCATAAAAATCTTTCCTAATATCCAACCTGTAATTCCCTTGGTGCAGCTTCAGACTGTGTTCCCTTGTTCTGTCAGACCCACTGCCCTGAGCACAGCCACCCTGCAGGAGCTGTGGGGAGTGATGAGCTCAGCCCTGAGTCTCCTTTTCTCCAGCTGAACAGCCCCAGCTCCCTCAGTGCTTCCTCACAGGGTTTGTGTTCCCAGCCCCTCTCCAGCCTCGTTGCCTCCTCTGGATACACTCAAGTATCTCAATGTCCTTCCCAAACTGAGGGGCCAGTAAATACTTCTGTGATTCCCTACTTCACATTCAGAAGGAAGCTCCCAAAGATGCAATCTCTTCAAAATTCCTAGCAAAGCAATCGGGATGTTGAAAAGTTTAGCCTAGTCTAGAAGCCCAGTTTCACATGTTCATGAGGTTTTGTAGTCCTTTTTTCTTTCAAATTTGTTAGTGTGAAGGTTAGTATGTCCTGAATTTTTGTTCAGTATCAAAGGTAATGGAGGGCTGGTTTATTGGCTTCTCTGTCAGGATATTTAGTTAGGCATAAAGTTGGCTCAGGAGTACATTGCAGCCATTCCATAGCTTCACCAAAGAAAAGCAGTGAGTTTTGGTTAAGTGTACCTTTCTAATCACTTCCAAAGGAGACCTCCAATTAAAAAGTACAGATACTGTCAATGAGAGTAACTAACCCTCTGCATGAGTCTTCCAAGTAATTTGATGGTGCATTAATAATAACTCTACTCTGACCAGACCCTTACGAGTAATCACTGGGGTACTCAGTGCCTGTTAGCTTTCTTAATTACAGGGTTGTCAGTCAATATGATCAACAGAATTGCTAAATATATTGGTTTGTGTTTCCTATTATTTTACAGTTGTGCTAAGCCCCAGCACGACGAGTCTGTTGTCACTAAATGCCTGCACACACAGACACCGGGGAGCTGTGTGCTTGTGGTGCTGAGGGAAAGGGAAAACATTCCTGATGGTGATGCACAGGTGTCTGTACTCAGGGTAATGGCATTGTGCTCTGGGCTCAGGTTCACAAGATGTTCACTTTGATTTGGGGTTGATTTAAATGTCAGCAACGTGTTTGACTACTTTTTTTTTACCTGAAAATAAAGATTACTTTTTTTTTTCTTCCTTATGCCAGTGAACACACTGCGTTTCTTTATTACACCTTGCTTAAATGTTATGGATGGCTGACTCTGGTTTCACTGTTTGTGCTCTCCACACACATTTTCCAGCTATTTACCCAAGAGCAATTGGAATGGTGACCTGTTTTAAAAGATAGTAGTCTTTAGAATAAGCCATATTCTTATTGTCTTTTTCCAGATTCCGGTCAATATCAATTTGCTCCTGTTCTATCCTTTAATAGGGAGCACATCCTTTGAAAGCCACCTTCTCAAGAGATAATTCGATCACTGCCAAGATCAAAGTTGACAAATTAAGGGAATTTGGAATTTTTGATGGTGAATGACAGTAGTACACATGTCTTTCAAAACTGTGCCAGATGATCTTACCTGCATTAATGCAATAACTATCTCTGTGCCCAAGACAAACACAAGTTATACTATTCCATATGAACAAAATAATAGGTAAATAAGGAGGAACTCAATAACCTTGAACAATTTGCCTTGGATATTCCTTTGAATAAAGTTATTGTTGTTCATATTCCTTTGGGCAGTCACACTGATGTCATCAATTGTCAGCAGCTAAAGGCTCTTTTTCCCACTGTGCTAATCCAAGCCACCCTTGAACAGGTTTGATGGATGGAGCCATTGGTGTGGACAGAGGGTGCTCACTCAGTTCTGCTGCCTTTGCTGGCTGAGAGTGCACTGACTGAGTTCTGTCTTCCTTCTGACTGGCAAAGCAGGGAAGTTAGGTTGGGTTTTGGGGTTTTTTCCCTCTAATAGGAACTGCCGATAATTTTAACGACACACCGGCATCTTTTTTTATGGAAGCATACCTTTAGCACTTGGCAGTTTGGCTGGAATCTCATCTTCCTATTTTTGGCTATTTAATGTCTTCCGGTACTGCTGCTAATTTTAATTTCCATGCTGAAGTCTATGCTGAAGACTAATTAAGAGGGAATAAAAACTTGCAGCATGATGTATCACCTATGAATAACAACAAATAGGAAAAAATTAAACATGGTTCCCATTCGTCCCTCGCTGCTGATTTACTGTGCAACACAGGGATTTATTTTTCCCTGTGCCTACTGCTGTAGCAGTTGTTGCTCACAGGTGGTGATCCTCTCTCAAACACTGGCATTGGAGCTGCCCGCAGCGCACCCTTGGGGCTCAGACCAATACTCAAATATACCTCAGGCTGTGAGACAATCACTGGCTCTGACAAGGAGCGTACAATTATCTGCCATTAAGAGACATTTCCAATATCTTAATGTTCATACCCATTGCATTTGGACTGCAACACAATTACTAGAAAATTGGGGGAGTAGGGGAAGAGGGGAAGGGAAGTGATGTTAGAGTTCATTAACCTGCTTTCTAAAATAAAATGTGTAGGTTGTTCTTCCCTGGAAAGAATGTACTTGTATATGGTTATGTTTAGCAGAGCTGAATTCCAGCCCCCAATTATTTAAAAGTAGAATTCAGCACTGTAGCAGCTACCAGATAGTGCTGAGTTTAGCTTTTCTTTCTTATAGTGAGAATGATATTTCCAGAAGATTTGGATCGAGAGCTCTGCTCTTTGAACCTGCAAATAACGCATTTTAAAACCACACTGCAGCTGGGGAGGTTGTTTCGGTTTTCCCTACACAATTTCCCTTCGCTTACCACGCGCTGGAGGACAGAGATGTAACACCTTGTCGGGAAGGCAGCGGGTAACCAGACCTGTTGGAGAAGGAGGTGCCGTCTTTTGGCAAAGGGCGCTAATTTTTTTTGGCTTTGATGGGGGGCGCTTATCGTCGATGAGGGGTTCCGTGCCCGGTCTGTCCAAGAGGCCCCGTTGTCTGGGGCGCCCCTCGGGCCCACAGCCCGGGGCCGGGTGCCTGAGGGAGGGAAGGGAAGGGAAGGGGCACCCCCGTCCCTCTGAGGGCTGGAGGCCGCGGGGCCGGCGCCCTCCGCCAGCCCGCGCTGCCCGCCGCCGGCACGGAGCCTCAAATCTGCGATTTTCGGGGGCGGGGGCCGCGCCTCTGCTGCGGGAGCTCACCACGGGGCACCGGCCGGCACCGAGGCCACGGTGCGGGAGCCCCGCGGCGAACGGGGAGGCGGCGGGCGAGCTGCCGGCGGTCCCGCCTCGCCCCCCCGGCAGGCAGGAGGCGCCTGGCGGTGCCTGTCCCTGCGCCCCGCTCCGACGTGCTCGGGGCGGGGGCAGGAACGGGATATGAAACTGGCGGGGACGGGAGCTCCGCGCGGCGGGCGCTGGGGCTGAGGGGCTCTGTGGGACGGGACGGGACGGGACGGGACGGGACGGGACGGGACGGGACGAGCGGTTNAGCGAGGCGGCGCGGCAGCCCGGTCCCGCGGGCGGAGGATGGCGTGTCGCGGCGCCTGCTGCTGCTCCAGCGCCACTCGCCTCAACGCGGACAACGCGCGGTTCCTCCTGCTGGCGGTGCTGATCGTGCTCTACATGCTGTGCGGCGCCGCCGTCTTCTCGGCCATCGAGCTGCCCACGGAGCGGGAGGCTAAGGAGCGCTGGGAGGAACGCCTGGAGAACTTCACCCGGCGCCACAACCTCAGCCGTGCCGAGCTCCGGCACTTCCTCCGGGAATACGAGGAGGCGAGCGTGGCCGGCATCCGCGTGGATGACATCCGGCCCCGATGGGATTTCACCGGCGCGTTCTACTTCGTGGGCACCGTCGTTTCTACAATCGGTGAGCGGCGGGACGGGCGGGCACCGGGGCGGCGGCGGGGCCGGGGCTGGGTGCGCAGGGATGCGCTCTCTCCTCCTCCTCGCCGGCTCGCGGGCTCACAGGGGATGCCCGGGCACGGTCCTGTCCCTTCGCTGCTCTGTTTTTTTTTTTTGCTTTCCTCCCGGCAAAGCGCCGGGAAGCGCTCCGCTCGGGGAGCGCCCCAGGAGCGCCGGGCAGCCCGGCCGGTGCTGGGGCTGAGCTCCGGACACGAGGATGCTCTTCGCGGGTGTCATTTACCTGCCCGATCAACTTCTCCTCGGGATACGGTGCTGGGCTTTATGAATAGAGACCAGCCCAAACGCGAAAGGCTTAAACAATCCTTTATCTTTAAATTCTGGGGAATGCTATAGAAATTCTTAGATCTGGCGGTTTCATAGACTGAACGCTCAGAACGGCGCTTTCTGAGGATCGTCTGGTCTTAGCAAGAACCATTCAATAGGTTTTGTGGTGTCCAGCTGCAAAGTGTACAACTTGGAAAGACTGGGTTTCAAGCCACTCGGCTTTTCACTCCTTCGGGCTTTGCAAGGCGGACCATCCAGTTGGTGGGGCACAGCTTATTTCACTTGTGAATAAACCCAAGTTTATTCAGGCTGAAGGAGCCTTCAGGGAAAGGTGATACTGAATAGAAATTCCGAGCAGTCTGACAGGTGTACATTAAGATGAAAAGGGATAGCACCCGGAACTGACATAAGGACCCCAGGGAGCCCATGGGTGTCAACAGAAAGGCTTCATTTAGGAATCTGCAGACAGCTGAAAGCCTCGGAGGAAGGGAGCTCTCTTTAGTTAGAGACAGGCAATCTGTATGCAGTTATCACTGTGACAAATGGGATCGCTGAATCTTAATAATGGTATAGGCAATTCACATCAGTCTCTCTCCACAAATGAAATGTGCATTGAGGTATGGTTATTTAATTCTTCAGGAAGTCTCCATTAACAGGTTTGGTTTTTTTTTTTCTGAAGAGGAGTTTAGAGATGTCTTGCTTTATGTAGGATGTATAAGAGTTTGCCCTGTCCTGCAGCACACCCCTCTCTAACACTGAGGTTTTTTAAGTCTGGGGTTATTCTGTTGTTGAAGGTTCATTGGGCTGGTTTTGTATTTCGTCAGGACTTTGAGATTTGAGTGGTTTGTGTCCTTAGACCCAAGAACTGTGCTTCAGTGTTCTGCTGAACAGGCAATTTAAAGTAATTTATAACATTGTTAAGCCCATTTTTGTGGATTGCTGTAGTTGTTTGCCATTATAACATCTCCCTTACAAGCGTGCTTCTTGTATGATCAAAATAAATAAGCAGAGTCTATGCTAACATCTGCTACAGCCAGAAAATTGTAGTAAAAAGATCAGATCAGATTGGGCCAGATCTCAAAAGTCCACCTGCTCTGCCTCTATTCCTAGAGGAGGTCAGTTTTATGGGACGTTTTTCATCATGGTTGTCCAAGATGCCATTTCAAACCTGCGCTGTTGGAGATTCCACAGCTTCAACAAGGAATCCAGCCTTGTGCATTATTAGCCTGAGGTTTTCCTGATGTCTGCCTTACTGCAATTACTTTTGTCTTGCTCGGTGAATGGCCTCTTGGATACCCAAATGCCATTATGTCCCTTTAGCCTTCTCTCAGTTCAGAAAACCACAGGTTTCTGAATTTGTACCCCCTTTTGCAGTGATACAGTTACTTCTCACAGGTGTCAACTGATGCCAGTATTTCTACATTAATGTACATTTTACATGAATAAGATTGTTAAGGAGAGAAGCCTATCTGTGATCCTGATAACTGCAGGTGATCACAAACACAAGTATCCACTTATCCGCTCACACTTTTTGGTAATTTCTATGACTTGCTGATTTCCATTGCCTACATTTTACAGAAATATCCTCATAACTCTGTTTTCCTTCAGACTGTGTATGGTCTGTAGACTTTGGCAGTTTACATCTTGTCCCTTCTTTTGACCTGACATTGCTTGTCTCAGTCTTATCAGTGATGGCACTTCCTCAGTGCGTTTTATGAATTGCATCATTCTTTCTTTATTAGTCAGCAGCATTGCACTCTTTTATCCTATCGATGGCATGTCTTTTGTAAACTTTATGTAATTTTTTTTCTCTTTTGCCTAATAGGAATTATTTTGCTGCTCCACCAGAATAAATTTATTTCTTCTGCAGCAAATAAGCTCAACCTAGCCATTTTAATTTACTGCTAAAGCATCACTCAAACATTACTTGTAGCATCAACTGCTTCCTGTACTTCAGCTAGAAAGAAATACCATCAGGTATTTCAGAGGAAGGCAGAGAGTTTTGCAGTAACTAAGGAATAATCCTGGGTTTTTAATATTTGTATTTGCATAAAATGTTTGTCACATGGATTTTGGAACATGGGTCAGTGCATCAGGTCAAGAGGTCAAAATTAAATATAACCAGCCTATTTTCATTTGTCAAGAAAATACAAGGCTAAACAGAGCTGAGCTAGTAAAAAATTAATTAATTTTACAGGTTAGAAATTGAAGGGTTTGTTCCATAAAAGTGTTTATTCCTATCAGTGCTCAGCCTGTAACCCCTGATCTTGATGCATCTTTTTCACAGTGATGTCCAGTGGACCCAGTACTGAGGTTTCCTTGGCAGTAAGTGGAAACATTAGGAATGAAAGAACAAAATTACAAATACCTACCTAGAATGTCCAGGAAGTGATCCCAAGGCACTGGATGGTGTCAAAGCCTCTCAGTCCCGTTAGGGCGGGTGCCTAACTAATCCACTCATGTCCAGTGGGCTCCTCCAAAAGCTCACTTTGCTTTCAATCAGCCCTTTGTCACATAATGTGGTGTCCCTTCTGCCTAGAAATCAGGTGATAGTAGTAATGTCTCAGGCTGTGAGGGATCAAAGCAACTTCTCTTTCAGTCAGGCCTTGAAGCAATTCCTGTTTCTCATCCACGTGCCCTGCCCACCAGTCTGGGAATAATTTTAAGGTGGGACTCTCAGTGTTTTTTGTTGAAACTCTTCCACTTTGCACAGCCTAGTAAAATATCTGTAGAGCAGAAAATAAAACAAGATCTAAGTCCCAGTTTTCACTTCAGTGAATGTTTGTGTGTTTTATACAGACACAGACAGCATTAGGCCGTAGGGTCACAGTCACCATCAGGTGCTCTGATGTCCAACAACTTCTGTGGTACCTTGGCACAGTAGGGCCTCCAAGAAGTGGGGAGCTGGAATAAAATGTATCTTGTTAAAAACACATCACGTGAAGCAACTTCTCAAACTGACTGATGACGTTCCTGCCCTTCCCACAGGCCTCTGGAAGCTGGAGGGGATCTCTGGAGGTTGTCTGGTCCAACCCCCCCGCTCCAGGCAGGGTCAGTGACAGCCAGCTGCTCAGGGCTGCATCCTGTGGGAGTTTGGGTATCTCTCCTGGGGGAGACTCCACAATCTCTCAGGACAGCTTGTGCCAGTGTTTGACCAACCTCACGTTAAAAGAGGGTCTTTTTCTCCTATTCAAATGGAATTTCCTGTGTTTCAATTTGCACCTCTTTCTTCTTGTCTTCTCTGTGTGAACTGCGTGAGCAGTGAGGCGAAGGAGGAAATTATATAATCTTCACAAAATGAGATATATTTTCTGGAGAAATTGGCAAAGTTTGCATTCTTCCTCTCTGCAAAAAGTTGCAGCAAATTGGGCTGGAGGTGTAAAGTCTTGGTACAAGGTGAGAAAAGAAATTTGTCATCTGATGTGTTACCTGAGGGCCAAAGGGCAAAATTGCCTGGAGTGAAGGCTGGGATTTTTGCCATAGACAGCAGTGGGCAACTACACGGTGTATTGTACAGAAGGGAGAGAAGGAGTCCTAGCATCTTCTTTAAGCAGCCTCTTGGAAAAGGTTGCTCATGGAAGTGTTGTTTGCTAGCGGGAAAGTCAGTGTGGAGTGGAACAGCTGCAGTGTCCATGCTACAGCCATGCCATGGAGTGAAGGAGGGAGTTCTGAAAACGGTCAGAAAGTGCCTGCTCCCTCATCCTCACCTGTCAGGGCAGCCCATGTTAAGCAGAGCTGTGAAAAAGAAAAGTGTGTGTCATAATGCCCAGCAAACCAGCAAGGTCGTTAAACTCAGAGACTGGACCACTGCTTGTAGCCTTGAGATCATCCTGTGCATGGGCTGAGCAAAAAGTGGCAGCTGCACTAAATGCTCCACCCGGGGCCACGGCCAAGCTCACAGAGACCTGTCCTCACCTGACAGCACCATGCCTGAAGTATTTCCAGCCACAGAGCTGTAGAAGGTGCTGGGGAGCCTGCTCTGGTGCCCAGCCACCCTCTGGTGCAAGAACCTTTCTCTAATACCGACCTAAACCTCCCCTGACACAACTTCAGGCCGTTCCCTCAGTCCTGTCATTGGTCACGAGAGTGAAGAGATCACTGCCTGGCCTCCCCTTTCCTTCGTGAGGAAGGTGTGGGCTGCACTGGGGTCTCCCCTCAGGCTGAGCAGACCGAGTGACCTCAGCTGCTCCTCATACCGTTCCCCTCGAGGCCCTTCATGATATTCATGGTCCTTCTTTAGATGCTCTCTAACAGCTTAATGTATTTTTTATTCTGTCACCAGTCTCTGCTATATGCAGAACAATGTCAAAAACTTAAATTGTGCCATAGAAAGGAAGTATTAAATTAAAGCAACCTGGAAATCTTGCTTTTATAAGATCTAAAAAAGGTACACGTGTGATGCCTGGCATGTTCTCTCTTGGACACTGGTTAAAATAAAAGTTAAGCCGTATGGTTGTAATCCACAAGGTTAGGGGAAAGGCCAGGTCTGGTCTCATGCAGATTTTCTTACTTCTGTTAGTGCCAGTCCTCCAGTTTTATAGAAGCTACCTAAAATAAATCACATGAATTTATATGTCCTAATGTGTCTGTTCCCTGACAAGAATAAAACAGCCGATGTGTCAAGTGCAAAGGTTCATCCTTCTGTGATTAGTGTTGAAATTTTGGTGAAATAAATCCCACCCTGTCAATGTGCAGATGGACACCCGGGTCAGCACGCCACTGTTGGCAATGGTGACTGTAACTTCTGTGCCACACGGTCTGGTTCTCTCTCTCACTCATTTAAATGAGGGATGTAAGCAATTAAAAGCACTCAAACTCTGTGAAGGAAATCATGTTATCAGTTACACTCTCTTAAGAAGATCAGGATTAGGTTTGTGTGAGGAGTTGGCATTTTCCAGGACGTGACTTCATAATAATATGGGAATTTCTCTGTTTCCAGGTGAATATGCTGGGAACTGAGCACAAATTCCCTAGGTTCTTTTTGAAACATGTAAACAACTTAAGAAAAAACCTTTCTGGATTTGACTTTAACCTAGAAAGTGTAGAAGGCAACTTCTATGACCACGGAGTGGCAGAGTTCATTATTCTTTGGAGGAAAAGGACAAAGTGCAGAAAACCAGGGGATTTTGAGAGCAAAACTTTAAATACAGATCTGCACTTTGGAATCTCAGAGGAACCAAAGCTAAAGAAAATTTATTTCAGGGAGACTGTATTTCCTGGACAAAGGATATGAATGATGCTGGCTCAAGGGATCGAAATGTGAAATACAGAAGGAGGACAGGAACCATAGTAAAAGGCAAACGTATAAATTTTGAGTTAATTTCTGTCACAAGAAGGAAGCCTACAGAAAATGGATAGAAAATTAGATCAGTGAAGTCAAATAAAAGGAATAAAATGGAAATACAGGAACAGATATAAAATGATGCTGTTAGCAAGGGGTGTCATGGGTGATGTGAACTGATTCATCAGCACAATAGTGATGAGAAAGACTTAGAAAAACATTGGTCTGCTGTATAGAAAAGAGGAAGAGCTCTCAACAAATGATTCCAAGAAGGCTGAAATGTATAATGGCTTTTTCTGTATCAGTCTTCTGAAAAGGTCAACTCTGAACTGTTGTATGGTACAATTAACACTTGTAAGAAAGGGGAGAGTAAAAGAACAGGTTAGATCTGTCAGATCTTTTTAAATCATTTAAGCTAACTCAATTGCATTCTAGAATATTCAAAGAAATTACTAAAGCAATAATGAGCACTCTATAATGGGCAACTCATAAAAGGGCTTGGAATTCCAGGCAAATTAAAATGACAAACATTTTGGCAGTCTTTAAAAAAGGAATGATGACAGGGAGAAATAAAAAAGAATGGGCTTAAATTGCAACAAAGATTCAGATTGTATATGAGAAAAAGTTTTCTAAGTTAATCACCAGAGTCCTTTGCACTCATCTTAACCAGACACCCTACAAGAATTATGCAGAATCCTTAATTCCTTCATTGTGCAGTGAATGGATGGGGTGACCTTTTTCTGCCTCTGCCAGGGCTTTTTTCCCCAGGTTCTGAGATAGCATCTGTTCATTATTCCTTTTATCCTTAAAGAAACAAACAGAAAAAGGCAAGGTGTTAATCACACTGCACGTAGAGTCTTGTTCTTTGGCCGTTTTTCACTTGTGTTTTTAGAGTGCAGATAAAAAGCACAAAATTTGTCCTCTCTGGCAGAGGATAACGCCTACCAAGCAGGCACAATACTGAATTCTGTATTCTTATGCACATAAAGTTATTTATATAGTCCAGCTCAAAAATTTTGAACAACGTAGTTAGAGCAAAACCAGCATGTTCATTAATGGCATGGAAAATAAAGAAATATTACAGAATTTTTTTTTCTGAAGTTATTTCCATAAAGATGTAAATAGGATAGTGCTGTTAGGGGAAAATCACCTCTACATATACAACTTTTTTCATATTGCAGAATAATTCCTTTTTATAATATATCTTCCTTTTGTAGTCTTCCTACGTCACATCTCTTTTCCATTCCCTATATGCTATGCACTGGCACTGTTTTGCTGTTTGTTCTAAGAAAAAAATATTTTGTGATGGCCAGTTTTTCTTATTTTTCTAAGTAGGAGTTAATTTTGTTATACAGGCTGCTCTCCTTCCTTTCATTTTTCAGGTATAATGCTTTAAATAGAAATCCTCGTCTGCTCAGAGAGCTCGAGTCTGCCTCGTCCCTCTCAGGCTGCAATATTCCTGCTTTATCAAGTCAGCAGGTCCAAGTTTGGATTGTGGCTTAGTGAGAAGGTTCTTGGGATTGTCTGTGAGCTCCAGGCTGCAGTACTGGCCATTCCTTCCTTCTTCACCACAAATTTAAACATCCTTGTGCTGAAGGAGAGCTTGCCTTTCACACAAGCTGTAAACCAAAACCCTGCAGCATTAGAAAAGTTTTAAAACTTCAGCCTTGCCCATAGTTCGGTTTTGATCCTCCAGGTAAAGGTACATGAAAGGAATTTTTGCCATGTTTTTGCTGGATGCTGTATTCTGGCTGTTCTCTCACATCCCGTGGGGTACAACTCTCAGAAGTTCTAGGATTGAAGTATTACAAAAAGAAATAAAATATTTACTCATGGGTATCCTTAGTTACTCCTGAGTGCCATTAGTGACAGTTTCAGTGTTCCTACATTTGTTCTTTCCAATTTCTTTGTCTGGAACCAGAAAGAGCAGAACAACAGAAGGTAGTAGGTAATAGGCCTGCCATAACAAAGTACTAAATATTTTGTAATTTATGCAGCTGAAGCTGCATTAAAAAAAGCTTTGCAATTTGTCCTTTTAGATGGAGAAATGTTCCTGCTAGAGATGTTTTTTTTCTCTATTGCTCCCCTAGAATGAGTTATCTCCTGCCTCAAGAGCTGATTCAGGAAAGTACTGGAAAAAGAAATTAACTGGATGAGGTTTTATTGTAGGAGCTTTTGAACCATTTTCCTGATGTGTTTGAAAGTGAGCATGTAAATAGCAAAGTGGGTGAGTTTTCAATCCTTTTAAAATCCATCTATTGCACTGTACTTCTGTATGGATTGTAAAGAAGATTGCTTCACTACTCAAATCAAGGACAAAATCTTGAGTTTGGAAGTAAGATTTTATTTAGTCTTCAAGTCTATGTCTTATCTTGGAACACTGTTGCACTGAGGTTGTTGCATATAATTTCAAGATTTTTTAATCTTACCAGTATTGAAAGGGACAAACAAACTTGCACTTTTAATTTAGTTCCCATTAAATAAAAGATCCAATATCATCCATGGACACAGTTCATGTATTTGCTCTTCCTAAGATTCTTTCCCATTATCACTGAGGCTCATCAACCTAAATATCCCATCATAAAAGAGTGTGTAAATCCTATTTTCAGTTTTCTGTCCACGGTAAAGGCAGAGCTGTCGTTGTCTGGATATCATCATTCTTTTTAAGCAAGCTGGCAGTGTTTGGTTAACAATTAGACTCGATGACCTTAAAGGTCTTTTCCAACCTGTAATCAGTCCTGAGATAGATTTTGTCCCATACACATGACAATTAGGGCATTGCACAGGGCTTGTTCCTACAACATTTGATTTCTTTATTGATGACTTTGAGCTTCAGGCTTTGTTGCTAACTTCCTAAAGAGGAAAAACCTTTAACATAATAAAAGGATCCATTCATTTACAATGTCTGTCCATTTATTTCACGCAGGAAATGCCTGCTTTTCTTTGCACCATTTCAGGGTGGAAGCATTTTAATCCCTTAGAGCATTTGCAGGAAATATCACTCAGAGGTTCAGTTCATGTTTTCTTTGCAGCAAAGGTGTAAAATCGGAATGAGCTCTGAACTTAAAACTTCATCTGTATGGATCGGAGAGAGACCCATCCTGTGGCTGTTGTAAGAATTTCTTGAACAAGGAACTAATCTGATCCAGGAACATGTATTTAGGATGAAAATGATCTCTATGTATAATTTCCCTCATTGCAGCTTCAGCTTGGCATTCCTGCTCAGAACCTTCTCCTGCGCTGTCCCAGACACGCTGGGAACTTTCCTAAGGGTACAGAAAATTGTGCAGATTTCTGCACAATCCTTGTTTCAGAGATAGAGCTCACATTGCCACAACTCCACCATGAGTGCCACTGGTAGGATCTGTGTTGATGGCAGGAAATTCTCCTCCAGGCTGAGGAGTCACTTTATTCTGAGACAGCCAGATTGGTATTTAAGCAGTCACCGAAGCTGAGGAAGAAAGGGCACAAGTGTGTTAACTCTCACTGATTCTGCAGACATTTGGGACACCCTCTGTCAGTGTCTGGTGCAGTCCTAGCTGGAATTCAAACCTGCTCTGACTCAGGGGGGTCCCCGGGGTGATCCTGCCGTCATTCACACACACCCATCCACTCTCATACCCACACCCAGCTCAGCTGCTCAGGAGAAAATTCCCTTGCAGCAGAGCAATCTCTCCGACCATCTGGGGTGGAACTGTTCATACTAGGGTAAGTCAAGTGCTGGTTAGGATAAAATACTTAAAGCAGTGTTTCTTAATATATTTTTCTTTTCCTGGGCAATATCAGCAGCACTTTAATTGAAAACAGATAATTTTTTTCCATGACAGAACATGTATCACAAGAACAAAGCAATAGGGAGTAGTCCAGATCTAACATCTCAAAAACATACAAGAATACCAGCTCGTTTTTCTGTGTTTATTTGCTGCTTGAGCTGAGTTACCACAGTCTCATACCTGGAATTACCTCCCCAGCAGATTAAAAGGGGAGCATTGGCAAGTGTTTGCAATCTTGGCAAAATCACGTCAACTCCTGACATAATGAGTAATTTTTTTAAAGATGTGTGAAATACATCTAAGTATTAGTTTGAGATAATTTTGAGTTGACAGATAATTAGCACCGTATCAGCATAAAGAGAAATGAAAGCAAGAAATATGAGTGAGCAGAGGTGCTGCTCTGACTTCCATGAGCACTTCTCAGGGCTCTCCGAGTGCAGGCCAGTGCTCTGAGGCACAGCTCTCTGCAGGGACGAGGTCCTCAGGGTCACAAGCCAGATTTTGCCTTGCTATGATATTAGAAAGGTTGGGTGACTAAGCTGTAAGTAAAAATAGCTGTAGAAGAAAGGGATAGATGTAAAGGGCTATGAATTTATGGGAAAACAGTGAGTATCCACAGCAGGGGAGACTTCTCTGATTGGGCTGAAGCATTAAAATCGCATCATTTATTTACCTTTCATGTTAAATAGCATTGTGATTGGAAATGCAGTTGCCTTTCCTCACCATCTGCTGTTTTGTCCTGTCTGCTAGCTGGAGCTGTGCCCAAACTGTGTCACTGGAAAAGCAGAACCCTTGTGCCGTGACTGATGCCTGAGACTTGTGGGAAGGAAGCTGCTCTCAGCAAAGCAATTTGCAGCAGCGTTTCTCTGCTACTGTCTCTGTAAGAACCTTCTGTATTCAGGGGTATGGGATATGTGTCACTGGCTCTCAGTATCCAGCCCACTGTTCCCCCACTGCCTCAGGATTGTGCCTCTTGGAGCTGAGGAAGGACTTGGTTTTGGCAAAAATATACTCTTCCTCAATCTTCAGTTCTGTTCTGAAAGTCTTATTTTCCATGTAATGCCTAGTGGGCCCTGGCCCTTCTTTCCCACTGTAATGCCAAAATCATGGATGCAGGTAAGCAGCTACAGGGAGGTGGGTGTTATGGGGCAACCTCCTCCTGACACCTGCTGAATTTGATCTTCTGACCTGGAATAAAGAGTACTACTTTTTATCTCTTGTAAATCCAAAAATTCTGTCATCATTTCGTCTACCCTTCAATGGTAAATGAGGCTGCAGAACATCTGTGACTTCATTTCTGAAGTGCTACTGCACAGTACAGACCAGGACAGCAAATGAGGTGTTCTGAGCACAACTGTGTGCAAAGCAGACACTCAAGTTGCTGAGGAAGGAGCTGGCTGGTGATTGGTAACTGGCTGGTGATTGGTAATTAGCTGATGATTGGTAATTAGCTGGTAATTGGTAACTGGATGGTGATTGGTAATTAGCTGGTGATTGGTAACTGGCTGGTGATTGGTAATTAGCTAGTGATTGGTAACTGGATGGTGATTGGTAATTGGCTGGTGATTGATAATTAGCTGGTGATTGGTAACTGGCTCATTGGTAATTGGTAACTGGCTGGTGATTGGTAATTAGATGGTAATTGGTAATTAGCTGGTGATTGGTAACTGGCTGGTGATTGGTAATTAGCTGGTGATTGGTAACTGGCTGGTGATTGGTAACTGGCTGGTGATTGGTAATTAGCTGGTAATTGGTAACTGGCTGGTGATTGGTAATTAGCTGGTGATTGGTAATCAGCTGGTAATTGGTAATCAGCTGGTGATTGGTGGAGTGCTCAGCTCTGCAGCTGTGCTCGGGCACAGTGCTGGTGCTCAGAGTGCCACAGGAGGATTTGCAATGGCGTTGTCTGTCTTCAAAGGAGTCACGGGGAGGAGGTGACCTCAGGGAGCCAGTTCATCAAGACACCATTCACACTGAGACTCCAGAAGTTTCTACAGACTGTACACAAAAAGTTATCTGCAGGAATAAGTGTCTTATTCTCATTTTTCAAAGCAGCATGGAGCAGAGGGATATGCAATGCCAGGGATTCTGCACACTGCCGAGTGCTCCAAGGACTCCATTCGCAGAATCTGAAAAAGAGAGAGTGATTTCAGGAGCCTTTCTGTTACTGGGATGATTGGGCACCTTTCCCTGGAGTGAGGATAGTTTCTCCCCGTGCCAGAGGGAGCCTGAGAAGTGCTGTGTGTCTGTGAATGCCAGCACATCTGGGCTGTCCTGAACCTTCGGCTCTGTGACAAACTCGTGCTGGGGTTGTGAGTTCCTTGTGGCTGGACAAGGGGCTGTCCCTGAGCCACACTCAGGAAACCAGGCCTCCTCAGCAGAGCACTAAGGGTCATGGCTGCTCAATTGTCAGAATCCTGCTTCTGTTTTGGGAAAATTATGTCAAAACCAAAACGTTTCTGTGAATCGCTTGGGTTTGAAACTTTGTTAAATGTTTTGTTAGAAAATTCCTAGTTTATTCTACTACACAAAAACAATTCCAATATAAGTAATTTTCTTTCTTTGTTCCCTTATTGTTTTTCATTTTTCAGAGATGCTCTATTTTTAAAATTAGAAACTAATCAAGCCACTGGCAATACAGGCTTTTCTTCACGTCAAGTAGCTATTATGGGACTTGGTAAGAAGTCAGTTTGTTCTGCCTGGTGAAGTTCATCTCTGGTGGCCAACAAAATCCTGCTTAAACCCAGAGAAAGCATAGAAACTTTTTTGTTTCGTAGAGGATGTCCAAAACCTCTGCCTTAAACACAGAACCAAATTCATATTCTCCTTGGCTAAAAACCCAACAGTGCTCATCAACATGAATATAAGAAAGTGAAGTCAGCCTTCCCCACTGTTTCTGAGGCTTGTGCTCCTGCAGAGCTGTAACTCAGACTAGATAATTCAAACCAGTGATAAAACACGGATGTAGAACTGCAGAGAGGTGTGTAGCTCCCTTCCTTAGCTTTAATGACGCTTTGTCCAGAGCAGAATTGTAGGATCCTGATACATTTTAAATATTTTGTAAACTTGGCTTGTAAGAAGCGTCCTGCGAGTCATGAGTTAGTTATGCAGACTTTTCATCTCTTCATATATAATTGCCAGTTAATAAAAATATTAAAATGGAAGAAATAACTTTACTCGGCTTGAAAGAAGCATCATGAGAGTCATGAGTTACGCAGACATTTCATCTCTTCATTATAAGTGCCAGTTAATAAAAATGTTAAAATGGAATAAATAACTTTGCTGATTAATGCTACCAGCAGCAGTGAGGCAGAAAATGTTAAGGTTACAACATTGTGTTAGCATGCAAGAAAGGAAAGTGTTAATGACAAACTTTAACAATATGCTCTGTGTTAGATGGAAATGTAATTGGTTGTCATTACTTCATTAATTAGGAGCTGATCAAAAGCCCTATAGATAGAGAGGAGTAAAAGCCTCAATTACATCAAAGAAAGCTTTCAAGCACTTGGAATAACAGCCATATCAAAAGAATGACAAATACTTTTGAAGCATATGACTACTGATTTTATAGCCGTGTACTGTCTTTAGCACTTGCCCTTTCAGTGGAAATCCCAAAAAGTAAATCTATGCAAGACACCGCAAAACTAAGAACAAAAAGATACTCAGCAGAGTAGATCCATAATTAAACCCTGGGTCAGACTCAGAAATAGCATGAACTGGTTGGGTTTTTTTTTCTAAAATCACGAAATTCAGTTTTGTCTCAAACAGCAGCAATAGCAGTAGGGTTTTTAATTTCAGAAGTTTATTTCTGAAATGGAGAATGTTGTTTGCCATTGGTTTGTTCAGAGAAACACGTCCCTCTCAGAGCCTTCCTGGCTCTTGTTTTGCGTTTCAGGACTCAGTAAAGCTGTGGGGTCTGAAATCAGCAGAAGTTCAACGGACACTGCTATGAACGGTTCTTCCACTTTATATGAAATTGCTTTCAACAGCCACAGACTTTAAACTCAATCTTCCTTTGTTCCTCGTCTTTTTTCACTTGTTCATTTTTTTTTTTTTTGAGTATTACCTTGCCCCTGATGACAACACAGGCACGACTGAGGATTTCAGGCCGTGTTGGACTGGATCTTGGCTGCCCTGAAGAGTGCTTTTCTAGGACAGAGCTCTGGAGAAGCTCCCTCAGGCTTCTACCTGAGCCAGCTGTCACGTGCAATAAGCGAGGGGGCTGACAGGAATGATTTTTCCAGTAGATTCATGTGAAGAACCGAATTTTCCTGGGGCAGGGATGAAGGATGACCCCTTAACAGCTTTTGTAGGTGGTTACAGTCGGTGTCAGAACTTTGCTGTACTGGTAAGATGAAAGAGGAGGCAGCACAGTCGTTACCTTCCCTGGCAGCTCTGTGTCCATGCTTCGTCTCTTCCTGTTACACTGGCACGATGGCCCAGGTTCCCTGAGAAGGAACAGAAGAAGCTCAGTCCCAGCCTTGTGCTCGAATTGGTTGGTTCAGGTACAGCTCTGGGGAACAAAAGCAATGCTCGAAGCCTCCTTGTGGCCAAGTAGGACATAGGGTTGAAGCTTCTGACTTCCCAGGTGTTTGGTTATTTCAAGTTATTTGGTTATTTGGTTCAAGTTATTTCAAGTCATTTGGTTATTTCAGTCTTTGCAGTACAATAAAATCAGGCAACAGCACTAATGGTTTTGAACAGAATCCATCATTGCCAGTGCCTAGTAAAGCCAACAAATACAAGTCAAGGATACAAAGAGAGTTTGGACATCTCTCTACACAACTCCTAGCATGCAAGGTTTGGGTAGTCTGGCTGAATTGCTGTAGCTTAATTCACAGCGAGTGGTACTGAGGCACCTTGGGTACTTTGTGGAGGAACAATGAAACACAGTCTGAAACACAGCCCAAATTTGTGCAAATGCTTGATCTTATGCATCCTTAGTAATGATCCTTAAGTAAAAGAACTACTTGTCTTCTTACTTAGGGCAAATAAAACAGGTCTCTGCAGAAAATAGTTTTAATTTTTCCTTCTGCAATTACACACAAAGCATAAATGTAGTTAAAATGTGTGAGTGCATCAGGTGCAGACAGAACTAAAATCACCCCTAAACTCCTCTATATGGACTTGACAGTCATCACTGGTGTCTGCAGGACTTTGACCAAGTCCACACATTTTGATGTTCAATACAGGACATTACTCCTGCATTTTGATTGCTGAACAAACACAGAAGTCAACTACACGATGTATATGGTTCCTACACAAAAACGTCCTAACTGAAAATAGGAATATAAAGGACAAGAAGGGAAGATATAGACTGGATATTCACACATACTTGGACTAAAACTTGACCAACTTCTGAGCTAGAAGTGGAAATGACTAAGACAAAACTGAAATCTTTTATGGAAATGACTGAGATGAAACTTTGTTTTCATTTTTAGAAACTAGTATATGCCATTCCTATTGTTACCTTCATCTTTTCTTCTGCTGAAATATTCCATTTTTCCTCATTGTTATGGGTCTATGAAAAAACTTGCAGTGTAAAAATGGAACAGCTGAGTTTCTCTCCTCCATAAAATCCAGTGAATCATCTTTCACTCTTGCACACTGCTCGTGTTCACACTTAATGAAAATCAAGAGCACAATGGATCTTCCTCAGCAGTTGTAAAAAAAGAGTTACTGGAGAAAGCAGCCTTTGAGTCAGCTGAGGGAAATTCTGTGGGGGAGATTTTCACTCTTCCATCCCCCAGTGTAAACCTCAGGCTTATCAGAGCTTTCAGTAGCCAGCAGGAAAAATGCAGGGCAAATAATAAACCCTGAAATGTGAAGAATGGAAAAAAATACACCAATTTACCCAGGTATTTATAGTTTTAAAAATATGGAACCACCATTTAGGACCAGTATAACATACCAGCTGGAAAGAGCAGTATCACAGGCATAGGCAAGAAAGCCTGCTGTCCTTGTAATTTCGTCAGTTGCTAGGAAAAGATCATTGCTAATGCAGTGCTAATAATATGAGAGTATGCAGCTCTCAGGTTCTTGTTTCCATATTGAAATGCAAATCATCCTAAGACTCCTGTCTTCACTTCGGGAGCCATATTGCAATGAAATTGGTTGCCCTGCCATTAGGGGAAAAATGATGATTGCACCTTTTACGGTGGTAATGTTTTTGCTTAGCACATTGGTATATGAAATTTGCTGTTAATGGTGATTTTAGTTCCTCTTTTATAGAGGAAGTGCCACCGATTGTTGCTGGGAACTGAGTGTGTTTTGAGTCACAAGTCTATTTTCTTAGATTAGAGCCTCATTGGTAATTACCTAGAAAGTCCTGAATTTGGGAACTCAGCAACACTTCTAGTTTTTGCTTGTCAGTTTATAATAGGCAAGGAGAAAGGAAGTATCTGAGTTTCTCACCTACATGAGTTTGGATTATGTCTTTTTTCTTTATCCGAAACCCTGCATTACTGGATATATTCCTTGAGAAGTGGTGCTTTGTTCTTAAAAATTAACATGCATCTGGAAGGAAAGAAATCTATTTAAGGAATGGGTAACTTAATATTTTCATGCTGATGCATCCAGTTGTGTTAGTTGTGGTGATTTGTATTTAGTCCTGAAATATCTTAAGGTTGGCTCAGTGCTTTGGAATGGGAAACATGCCAAGAAATCAGCAAGCTGCTCTTGCCAGATATTGCTCAAAAGGGGTGCCTTGACTGAGGTCTTTACATATTGCACACAGTGTCATCTTGCAAAGATGCCTCCCGTAACAAGGTATTTTAAGTAGAAAATTAGAATAAAATTTCCCTTTTGGACTATACAGACTTGATTATCTCAGTGCAAGAGACTAGAGTCTAAAATTAATTCTCACACTTAAGCAGATGTGGCAGCCAAGATGTTCCTCTCAATTGGTTACAGATAAACATTAAAATTAAAGTGGGCTATGCTGTAATCTGAGTTTCAGTCACCTTAGAGTTCCTGTTAATAAAGGTCAGGAATGGTTTGCCAGCTACTGAAATTGGTGTTTAGTTATCTCTGAAGTGATGCTTTCCTGCAGATCTTCCTGTATCTCCAAATTTGATCTCATGCTACAGTGATGTGTGGGGCAGAGCCTTTGCTCATGATGTATTTGTGAGGGGTGAACACACAGCTGTTGCACACACATTTTCATGTTTTGAAACATGCCGAAATGCTGATTTGAGCCCCCATTCTTTACAGCAGTAGCATTAATTCAGCTGGTGTTACTTTTCCCTGCTTTCCTAAGAACAAATAGAAATCATTTGTGATATTCTGCCAAGGCAAAAAGAAATCAGAACAGGGCTCACTCTCATGAGCTTGTCCTCCCACATCTTCCCATGCAAGGATGAAGCATATTTTTTCACAGTATGTCCTTAAACAACAGGTAAGAAGACAAATTGGAGCATTAGGAGGTTCTCATCTGTTTTTTCCTTACCTGTTGCTGCTTGCCTTTTAGGGATTAACCACTTAATTGCTTGGAAACTAAAGACAGTGGAAAGACAGAAAGAGTGTGAAGTTGTCCACTGAAAATGAGCAAGTGCACCAGAAAATTAGGGGGACAGTATTTTGTGATTGTTCCCCTGGAAGACAAAGCCTGGAGTTTGACTTAAATTCCCAGGGAATGGCTGGGCATAGTTTGCTGAAGAAATCATTCACTAGTTAAAAGACATGCATACACTGATGCATTAAAATAGTTTATTTTATTAGGGTTTATGCTGCTTCTTCCATATACATTCTCATTTCCACCCCTTCCCCACAGTCTGATGATTTTTGTTTCTTCAGGGAGATTTTTTACTGAACTATTCTCTTGGCAGAATTCAAGATCCAGTTGTGGTCTCCCTGGCCAGGGATAAAATCAGGAGCAGAGCCAGTTCACGTATGCAGTTTTAGGCAGAATCAGATCCAAATGCTGTGTTGAAACTTTCTTGAAAGCTGCAGCTCATGAGGCCGTGGGCTGTCAATGTTTTTCCACAAGGGAAACGTCAAAGGTGGATAGTAGAAGTAATTAATATATGAAAAAAGGGTTTAAGTATCTCTGAGATGAGGACGTGTAGCACTGCAAAATCCTGCCTTAAATAATGGGAATGCTTTCACACTTGCCATAGTAACGGCAAAACTGCTAAAATAAAAATGTGATAAAATTAACTCAGCCTCTCCATACTTTGCATTAGTGCCATTTTTGCACTTAGTATGCCTTTTAATTTTGCCCATGGCCAGAATATATAATGAAATCAGAAGGGCTACAGTCTAAGTAGCCCTTGTTAGTCATTGTAGCATGCAAATGTGAATGGTGGCTTGGAATACATGCTTAGAAATAAAGTTTTAATTCAGAAAAAAACCCTGAAAAAATTCCATTATGTGTATAACACAGGGATAAATTTACTGCTAAGTGTTTACCAATGAAACTGGATTTTGGAGAGTCACCACAAGCTTTAACAGGGACCTACATCCAGACTTTTCTCCGAAGTGCTCATTAGAGCTGCCTTGAGTTAGCTCTAATAGATGATTGTTCAGAACATGAACATCAATGGAAATTGAGTTTTAGAGCAAATAGTGTTTATTAAGCATGAGTTTCCTAACAAATATCTTAATGGGATTATTGCAGGTAAGAATACATCACACATTCCGGTAATTTTGAAAGAACTCTGAGGAATCAAAGTGACTTCTACTGACTTTTAAAAATAAGCCCACACTTCTAAGAAAGCATTTTCTCTAAAATAGAAGCCAGCAGTTCCCTCTGTGAGTCACAGTCACTAGGAGCACTAGTGGCATGTCCTCATGATAAATACTTTAGTGGCAAGGAAAATACAATTGTTTTTTGAGAGTCAAGTTATGTATTTCCACTGTACTTCTAGAAACCAGGAAATTCAGTTACTGCTTGGTCAATTCACAGAGTTTTTTGAAGGTGACAAGGGACCAGAGGAAGGGTGTCCTTCTCATTCTGCAGGTGTCTGCAGCCAGGAGCTCTGCCTCCCTCCTTTGGGGTACTGCCAGCCCTTGTACTGCCTCCCCAGCGCACAGCCTCTAAAATCCCTCAGGATGATCCTCCTGAAGCCTCCTGGAAGTTTGTTTGGATACCAGAGGATGCCCAGGCTTTGGCAGTGCAGCAAAGAGATCACATCCCAGTCCAGAGCCAGGCACAGGAGAGACAAAAGGTGCCAGAGGTGGGAAATGGGCTGGGGCAGCTCCCCACCCCAGCCAGCTCAAAGTGGAGGAGGCTCTTGGGGCCCTAAGTGCCTTCTCACCACTTCATCTGCATGAACACGCACAGCTTTTTGACTGTTTTTTTTTGCTTTTGTAAATAAATTTTTTACCAAATAAAAAGAGCTGATTTCCAGCAGGTCGAGGTGGGAATAGATGAGAGGATTTTAAAAAGGCAAATATGAGTTGCATGTTGTATTGCAGGTGTCATGTAACAGCCTGTAAATATTGGATAGGACAAGATAAACAACCTACAGATATTACAATATAACCTTAGGGGAGGGGGGATTTAGTTAACATGAAAAAACATTATTAATAGCACAGGGCTAATATTAAGCAAGAAAAAGAGTAAGATAAATATCAGGGAAAAAATTGGAAATTTTATTAATCATTAGATATCAGATTGTGGTTTTGAATCAGCGGTGGTCTAGAAGATGTTAAGTATCCAGCTGTGTGGATTGTCTGTAAAGTTATGTGCAAGTCAGTTAAAATTTTTGTGAATACTTGCCTTTTATAGCCTTACAAGTTTTTAATTGTGCCAAGCAGAGTGTGAGATGGAGCACAGCTGAGAGAACTGACGTGCTCAGACATAAGCACAAGAGGCACCTATGGAACATCCCTTCTAGTAAGATGCAGTTCTTGCACAGGAAGAGATTTTTGATCATGTTATGAGTCAGAGAGAGATATTTTGTTAGATGTTATGCAGATCCTACTGCATCTTACATTTTAGCCAATTTAATAATTTCAGTCAGTTCGAAATCTTGATATAATAAGAATCCTACTTTAAATTCAGGAATATCTTGTAACTTTATTTTAACAAGAAAGCTATGTCCAATATGTAGCTTTCAGAATCTTTTAATATTTTAAACTATATTAAATATTATAATATTTTTCCATGTAATATAAAAGTAATGTATCTGAAATACTTTGTAGCTTATTACTCAACTAGGCTGTTGAAATGATTTGGGGATTTTGGTGTTCTCCCCCAATTTTTGGCAGCCTTATGAGATAATATTTATTTTGTTTTCTAGATACTGGGTCATTTGTGCAAAGTTTACATCTGCTGTTGACAGCACATTTATATGTCACTAAATTTTCTATCTTGGTGTCTGACCCACCATTGTGTTTCCCCAGTGTAAACAGTTTTTTTGTAATGGAGTTGCAAAGGCATAAGAAAGAGGTCACAGAGCACAGACAAACTCTTTGGCAAGTGTAAAACTTTCCTCTGTGAACATCCATGCAAGGTGGATGGGAATAAATACAACTAGAGTTAATCATTTTATGAGCTGTGTAAATAGCTGTGCTTTGGGGACTAAACTAATATCCTGGGTTTTTTGGTTTTTTTAAATCCACTTTGTCTTTTTTTTCTTTAATAGGACACCTGAGATATGTTAGAGAGACCAGGTTTCTCTCCCTTGGTCAAGTTTATGCTTTGTCTTTCTTGCTTCAAGCTACATACAGAGAGTAGAGAGGAAAGATAAGATTTTTAGAGAAAAGTCATGGAAATAATAGGGTACCGTGAGATTTGTTTTCTAAGGAAAGTCTAGAGGTCATTCTAATTTATGGAAAAGCAGGGGGCTGTGATCCTTTTTTTCCAGCATGAGAAACAGAAAAGTGATTTTAGATACAGCCAGCCTAGCAGTTGGGTTTGTACCATTTCCCCAGCTTAGACTTTCAGTGTTTCTTTCATTTCAGCTGTTGGGGTTGTGGCAGAATTTGTCCATCAGCATTGACAGAGATTCATTCATTTAGAACTCATGAAGAAGGGGATTCTTCCTCCTGCTGAAAATTCCATTGATTTCCATGTCAAGAAGTAGTGACAGCAAGAATACTGATATAATTCCAAGTAAATTACTATTGCTTTTCTTAATCTAAACAGTTTTGTTGCTTTAAACATAATCTCCCATCTTATATAATGTGTTTCCTTTTAGACATGAACACTTTTTGCTTTTCTGTTTGTCATGTTTTCTGAGCTTCATGTGATACACAGAGGGAAAAGTGACTCCTTCCATGTATCTCTGCATTCTGGGCATCAAACTACATGAAGAGATGCTTTGTGGCAGGTGTTTGTCTCCAGCTTCTAAAATTGCAGTCTAAATCATAGAAAGAATGTTAGTCTGATGTTTTACTCTGGCCTTTAATTCCCACCCCATCTGCTGATAAACACATTATTGTAGCAGATATGGTGATTAGTTAATGGAAATATTTTTAAATCGTCACTTTTTTGTAGTGTTTGCAGCCAAAATATGATGGCATTGTCTATTGCTGCCTGGGAATCTGCTCAGATGTAAAAGCAGAGCTCAGTTACGTTCACTAACTGTAAACTGACTAAAAACTAACTAAACTGACTAAACTAACTAAAAAAATCCTCCAAAGAGCCACAGATGGCAATCATTGAAGTGCTTTCTTTTTGTTGTTTGTCTCACTTTCAGTAGTCTATGACTGTGTAATTAACAATTAAGAAAAAAATAAATGCTTGAGTTGGATTTGATTTGTATTGTAGAGAAAAAAGTTGTCTTTGAGAGAACCAGTTATAACTCTGTCAGGATTGGTTTAGACCATTAAAAAAACACCAAAGAGCCCAGAAGATCAGACTTCTGTATCTCTGAAGGAAAATGTCAGGTGCATCCATTGTAACTGAAAGTGCAGAGAAGAATCATCAGCGGGATTGAATGGCCATCCATGGGTTGATTCTTTTCTTGAGGCAAAGAGCCATGCACTGCAATTTTCACGGCCTGAAGCCTGCAATTTCTCACCACAGGATAAAGTAAGCAAATATGCAAGCGTTTGAAGGTAGTGACAGTATTTTCAGTCATTCACATTTTGGTGAATGTGAAGCTCAAGGGGAAGTGTGTGTCTTTGAGACTCAGCCTCGCTGGGCACATTGCACACCCGCTTCTTGTCTGCATGTGCATCAACAACTGCTTTTCTTTCTGAAAGAGCAGAAGTTCATGTTTCCTGTCTTCACTTTTTTCGAGGCATAAGCCACACACCATCTGTGCACATTCCATTGAAAGGCTCTAATTCCTATCTGTCAAGCCAAAACGAAGCATCCCTTCACAACACTACAGCATTGCTCGTTGGCACTCAGTGGGATTCATCCTGGAAGGCAGGAGAGAGTTCTGTCAGAAAAAGAGAAATTTTAGAATGTGTGAAAAGAACTCAAAAGTATCCATTGCCCATGAAGAGATACTTAATTTTCTATGAAGAATTGTCTTAGAAATAAATTAGTAAACCATGAAACTCATGCACATGAATAAGGTTTGCCTGAATAAGATCCCAGGAGACTTTAGTCCTACTTGGGTTTATGTTAAAAAGTTTGTAGTTTGTCATACTTGAAAAGCAGGTTGATTTAGCGGAGCTGCCATCATGTAAGCGTGGGTGGATGTAGTCTAATCTGACCAAGTGTGTCCCAAAGGACACTATTTGTGTGGCATCCTGGTTCCTCCCCCTCCTCCTGAACTGGCTGGACTTCTGTCAGGGATGTGCCTAAGGAAAAATAAAACAGGCAAAGCAAGCCAGTCTAAGCTTTATCTTGGATCTGGGAAAAGAACGGAAACAGCAATGAGATGGAGTATTAAAATAAGAAAAATAATTACCTGATTGTCCAGGTGGCCTTTGAGATGGAAGCAGCAGTACTGCACTCCTGGTTCCCCTGCACAGGAGAGACCAGGACAGCAGGAAAAGGAGACACAGAGGAAAATCACTGTCACAGGTTCGCAGCAGCTGCACTGCCATACCCTGTTACCTGCTTTCACAGAGCTCCCTGGCTCCCTGCTGTACTCATGGAAATCTTACAAAGCTGAGGCATGGTGGCGTGCCTGGACCTGCCAAAGGTTGCAAAAGAACTGGAGAGAAAAGTCAGCTTTTAAACTCACATGTGTAATAGCTGCTTCTTCTGCTTTTTGCGGTAATGGAAGGAATAAAAACTTTTTTTCAATGGAGGGTTGCATGGAAGGATGACCTGCTCTTTTCCTGGGCAGCTGAACAGTTCAGGCTAAATTGGCCTGTTACACACTCTGCATGAGAAACTAAATTTCTCTAAAATAACTTAAATAGGATTTGCCCTGATGTTTACAAATTTTTTTAAAAAATAATAATTAAAAAATAATTAAAAAGTGGCCTGTTAGATGTGAGGAAGGTGGTAAATTGACATCTGCAGATGTCAGCTTCTCCTTATCTTTCTGCCCCCCATCAGTGGTAATAATGCCTTCATTTTCTGGTTTGGTGTGCATTACCCTTAATTTATCTTCATAGGAGGGAGCTATATTATTACTGTTCTTACAGCTACTGCTGTTCTCATGACCAAATACAAATTAGAAAAGAAGTGTGTTTGGCAGATCTCTAATAAACATGGTGAAATAGAAGTATATTATAGCTTCTCAAACTGAATGTGAATTCAGTTGGTCGTGTGGAGCGTGGGTTTTAGAGAGACTTGGAAAATACACGCCAGGTGTGTAAATCATGGAGAAGCTTCTGGAAGCAGTACTGGGAACCTAGATTTTCCTCAGCCAGTGCAGTGGGTAGAAAAGCTTACTCACAAGATACCTTCCTACTCAAAGCAGTGAACCCATGGTTTAAGGTTTTAAATTTGTTCAGCCCCTCAAATTGTTTGTGTGCCTGACCCAGCTCAGTGTGCTTTGGCTCACTCCGAAGAGAGCACTGCTGCAGAGGGCTGTGTAAAACAGCGACTGCAGAAGTTTTGAAACTGTCTGTTCACATTTTATAAGGCAAAGCAGTAAAGCACATTTCATTTTCAAAGACATCTGTACGGTATCAGTGTGTTGAGGAACACCTGATCCTCGAGCAGACTGTGTTGGCATGTTGTCATGGTTTGACACGTGTGCTTACTCGTACAGCTCTGGAATAAATCTGTCATTTCCTCACACCTGCTCACATCAGTAAGTTGTGACTATGCTGAATTACCTTCCCTCACACTGCTGAGTTTTGAAAAAATCACTTCAGCCTATTTAAAATAAAATTGTTTGCAGGATACCATAATAAAACTTCAGAATTTACTAACAGAGTAGAACAAATAAAGCAATACTGAATTGTACTAAAAGATGCACACAGTCACTTTTAAGGAACTGTACAGTCCCCATTAAAAGGGTGCTTTTTATGGTGGTGGAAGTTTGGGGTTTTTTAAAGTTGCCTAATGTACCTAAAGTAATATACCATAAGCATTGATGTTTTCAGTAAACCTGAGGTGAGCCACATCCCTGAAAAAAATAATTCCATGTGCTGGATGGGCTGCAAAGCAAATGATGCCTTTGCCTGAATCATCAGAGATCTCCTCCGATGCAAAGGTAAAAATGGCAAAGTCTTGAACTGAAATTGTGAATGTTTTGTAGAAAGACAAGAGTGGAAGAACTGCACATCCTCTTCCCCACGAGCTCCAAGGCCTCAGCTGTGGCAAGACATGTAGGAGGTAATCTACAGAGTGCTATGTGTTTTCATAATTGAGTTGTGAATAGAAACTTAAATGCGTGTAGTTGTGATTATTTTGTATTGAAATGTACCCTAATCATGTATGGAGAAAGTACAGTAATTTTCCATTCAAACTGTATCTTTTTTAGCCACAGAATCTTGTTCTCAAATTTAAATTGACGTGCAGTAAAGTAAATCTGGTTTGCTAATATCCTTTAATAATTTTATGAGAACAGATAGGTTCTCACATCAAAACTTGTCTGGGAGGAGGAACCCAAAATTCAATCATGTGCCTGATGTCGATTAGCCCAGCCGCCCTCATGTCTGTAGTTTTCATTGTGTCAGTCAGTATGTCATGTTTAATCTCTGTGAAATGCTGGAAGCTGATTAATGAGATGTTTCTAAGAAGTTTCATAGTAGCTATTTTCTAATATACATGCTTTATCAAGTAATGGAGCGAGGTAAAAAAGATTTTCTGAGCTTGAATTTTTGCTAAGGAGCACAACAGAAATACGACATCTAACCCAAAATGAAAGGAGAAGATGGGAGGGAGGAAGGACAGAATGTGCAGCAGAGCTGGAATAACATGCAAATCCTAACAGAGCAAGCAGGGTTCCTATAAAAACCAAAGAAATTCCCATGAAGCCAGATCCAGGTCCCCTCAGTCCCCAGTAGCCATCCCAGCATCAGGAGGTGATGCCATGGGGGGATGCAAGCCTGCTCAAAGTCATCAGTGCATTCCCCTTGTGCACCCTCAGCATCCACAGTCACTGCATACGGATGTTGGAAGGGATCTTCTCTGCCCGTGGACCCTTTCTCCAACAGCAGCTCCTTTTCAAGACAGGTTTACTGGACATGGAAATGGAAATTATTATGACTTTCAATAAGCCCACCTGCTCAGTGAAGGTCTAACAAATACAATACTTCACAGGCTTCATCCACAGCAGGATTTGGGAAAGAGGTGAAGGTATTGCTAGGACCTGCACTGAAATACTGCGTGGGGTATGTGGTAGTGACTCACAGTGACTCACAAGCAGCTGGACCAGTTCCTGAGCTACTTCTTGAACCCAGGTGTCAGGGTTTTGTGAGTTATGTCTTCAGCAGAAGGTCTGCTAAGACAGCTTCAGCTTTAAACATTACGTTGTCAGTAGTGTGTCCTGTAAATGGATGTTGAAAAGGCCCTGATACTGGAAATGGCAGGTTAGTAGAAGGAAGGATAGAAGGAAGGGAACGTGAATGGCTCTGACATGCACATGAAACAGCTGCCACTGCCAGCCAAAGGTTGTTCAAGTATATTCAGATCTTCAGTCTGGTGACCCCTTATCCTCGGTGTTATATGGGCAATAACTGATCTTACACAAACAAAGATTTTTGGGCTTGCAGGGCATGTTAGGATCCTTGTCTCTCAGTGCACATTCACAGAGATTCACTCATCAAAACATCTTCATTCCTCTTTCCCTGGGCTATGCATGCTCTCTAGAGTAGTCATTAAATGTTCAAACAAGGATGGATTTTATGTTTGATTTCGCACTAGATACTTTAAATGCTTTTTAATCACGGGCAGCGTTGGATGCTTTATTTCTTAAACAGAAGGATTTATCATTCCATAGAATCACTGAATGGTTTGGGTTGGAAATGATCTTAAAAATCACCAAGTTCCAATCCCCCTGCCGTGATCAGGGACACCTTTCACCAGACCAGGTTGCTCAAAGCCCATCCGGCCTGGCCCTGCATACTTCCAGGAGTCCACATCTTCTCTGGGCAACCTTCCAGTGTTTCACCACCTCATAGGAAAGAATTTCTTCCTAATATCCAATACAAACCTGCTCTCCTTCAGTTTGAGGCCTTTCCTCCATGACATTTCCTTATATTCCCTTTTGAAAAGTCCCTCTCCAGCTTTCTTGTAAGCCCCCTTTACGCATGGGGAGGTGCTGTAAGGTCACATTGAATTACAGTTCTTCTGTTAGGAGAGCTATTAACAAAGTGTTTCGAAAAAGATAAATCATAAAGCCATGTATAATGTCAAGATTATATAAAAACACGTTTTACCAAGCCCAGACATACATCTGGTAAAGAATGTTATTGTCATGCTTGTAAGCAAAACATCACTCCTGGGACTGCAAAACATCACTCCTGGGACTACAAAACATCTGGTGGCTGGTTTTATTTTTTTGCTAGTTTTTCTTTAACCATTTTTTAGAAAACATTCATTGTGACACTTTAAAAGCAAAATTGAATTCAAAGGCAAACTTTAAAAATCACATCTTTAAACATATATAAATATATATGTATCTATACTTATAAATACACTGAGTAAAAAGTACTTTAGCCAATTTTCATTTTATAGGAGGCCAGAAAGGAAAGGACAGTGGTGGGTTTTGTCAAATCCAGTATGTGTGATTTTCACACAGATTTTCATGTGTTCCCAAAGATCTTGGAAGGCAGCAACACAGCACACAGCAAAATATGGCATCAGCAGGTCAACCACACTTATCATTAAAGTATCAGCACCCCAGGAGCTCTAATAGCCTTGATGAAGCTGAGTACTTTGGAGTAATTAGCAGCCAAATTTCTGGTCCTTTTGTTATTTCACAAAATACTTTTGTACTGGACCAGCTAATTCGGTCATTCAACATTGTAATGTTAATATATGCTTAAGTCATATTATACTCCTGACAACAGTCTGGTGTGGTTCTGTTTTTAGGGTTTTTCCCTTTATTTTGCACTTGTGGGAATTTGGCAGCTGTGGTCTGCCTATGCTGCTGAAACAGGGTTAATTTTTCTCTTTCTACATCATTCTTCATCAAACATGTTGGGAATTTTTTGAAAACTCCACATAAAAGCTTAATCTTTTCCTCTTCATTTAAAACTCCTTTGGAGACTGTGACTTATTTCTCTGTCTTTTAGAGAAGTTGCAGTGACTTTGAAAGCATTAATTTCGTCAGCTCCTGGCTGGGTGATTTTTTTTGGTGTAGTTCAGAAACCTTTCTTTCACAAGTTTGATAGACTCTGTCTCTTCAAGTACTTCACTAACAGGCTTTTTATTTTCGAAGAGGCTCCTTTGTGGCACAGGGTTTTGTACCTATTTTTCAGCATGTACATTGTATGCTGTATCAAAGCACTATTGCCTTTTCAGGTATGGCAAATTTTTTTTAACTTAGCTTCCAGGAAGCCTCTATAAAGAGAGAAAAGATGGCACAGAGTCCTTTTAGTGCAGAAAGGACTTGATAAATGGCCTCAGGACTTTCAGATTTCTTTTCACACAGTTAGCCCCTGGACAGTTAAAGTCCTAAGAAATCCTCTTATTTAATGAGGTGCTTCTTTTCCAAAGCAAAATGTGCTGTTCAGCTGGGGAATAAGTACTGTGAACTATGAGGTTAGAAGCCTTTAAACTTATTGCTAGTACAGGTGGCATCTGCAAAACTTCCAGAAAGAGCCAGGACTTTACTTTGTCATTTTCTTCAAGGGTTTTAAAATTTAAAAGTAGATTGTATTTGGAGTAAATTGGGCATTTTTTTTCTTCCTCTGGAAGAATACTCAATGAATTTAACAGGCAATACTACTATGTTTTTGGATAAACATATTTGGTAAAAGTTTTCTCAGCTTCACTGTTTTCAACAACAGAGTGTGAAAGAGAATTTAATTAAATTTAGCTTTTTAAGTGATCAGCATTAACAGTAAACCACACCACATCTGTGAAAAGGGTATTCACAAAGCTGAGTGCTGTACATAAGCTGCCAGCCACTGAACCTTCCTGCTTCCGGGTTTAACAGCTTCCCAAAGACTGGGGAAAGCTGTCTTCCAAAATAACCTGGTATCTCTAGCATGATGTGTGTGATAAATTCCTCTTTGTGCATTTCAAAACGTGTTTCCTTCTTTAAACACTAATGTTTGAAAAGTCAGGCCTTCCTGAAGTCCCTGTTCCTCAGCATGAAGGCCAGGGCACGGCCTTCAGGCTTCAAGGAAGTGAGCAGCACACCACATCGCACTCCAGAGTGCACGTAACCCCCTCAAAGCTCAGCCAGGCATTTCACCCACAGAGTTTTCACTCTTATATTTTTCAGCCTTATCATTTCCATTCAGGGATTGTCATCAAAGAAGAGCTCACCTTCCCTGGAGGCTCTCAAATATTTTGTTGGAAGTAGTGGCTGCAGATACCTCTGGGTGGAGAGGAGAGCTCCTCTGGAATGGCTCACACTCCCAACAGCAGTGCAGTAATTGTTCACAAAAAAAAAAAAAAATTAAGCTGTTAATTCAGTTAACCCGCTTGCAGAGAAAAATCTCATAAAGCAGAGAGAAAGTAAAGAAAGATGTATTGAAATAAATAAATTATTTAAATAAAGATTCTTAAATAAGGATATCAAAAGCTATTATGGGCCATTCAACCTTTAATCAGAAGTGTTTCAGAAAGTTTCACAATTTTACCTCTGAAAGGATTCACTGCGGTTTTATCTTTATCTTGCATATATGAACATTTCTTTTTCCAAACATCATTAAAGTATGATTTTCATTTCCACAAATCTGTAAATATCTGACTGGAAAGCCAGAGATCCCTGTTATCCCCTAGATGCATTCCCATCCGACCGGGTGCCTGCCATGCAAGGGAGGCCCTGCTGGGCAAGGGACTGGCCAGTCTCCAGAGACCCCTTCCAGTCTGAGCCACTGTCTGATTCTGGGGTGCCCACCGTGCAGCACTTGTCCAGCTGTATCAGAAAATGCCTGGCTCTGTGCCTTTTAACTGCTCCCTAACATCTTGCTGTAATCTCATCATCCCCTTGAGCTCTCCCCGTCTTGTCCTTGTTTCACTGTTTGCGTGGGGAAGGCAAGCGCTGGGACTCGGGATGTGCCTGCTGCACGGAGAGCAGGACTGATCATCACCCAGATAGGTGAGGAGAGATTGAGCCCTGGAAATAGGCGCTGTGTTGTGGGTGTTTTTACATTTGCAATGGCACAACGCTTTGACAGCAAGCCAAAGTTACTGTGGAGGATTTGGAGTAGCGGAGTGCTGAACCTCCCTGTCATATTTTACAAATGGGTCCTGCTTTACATGAATGTTTGGAGCTGTTCAAATCATGTGAGGAGGTTTGATCACTGAATCTCTGCTTGTCTTACAGACATTTGGCACTAGAGCTGTCACTAAAAGAACATCTCTGCCCTCATAGGAAGGGACATATGCATTAGATTTAGGGCATCCATGAGCCAGGGACTTAGCAAGTGCTTTCACATTTTGAAAAAGCCAGACATTTCAAAAACAAAGGTATCTACACCTTGCTGTTGTGTGGATAGAAGCCAGCACAAGGTTTCAGCAATGACTTCCTCTTTTCACTGAGACAAAATTCACTGTGCTTTCTACTGTTGTCACACCTCTGTGATTTTTTTTCCTTCATTATGGTATCTTAAGTCTGTTTTGACGTTTTTGCGCCTGGTGCCAAAAATGCTTTTTTTTGGTAGTGCTATAGTCTTTGGAGAAGCCTGGCATTATTCAGGTTGAGCATCCAGGTCTAGCAGAAAGTGTCCCTGCCCATGGCAGAGGGATTGGATGAGATGATCTTAGAAGGCCCCTCCCAGCCCAGGCTATTCTGTAATTCTATGATTGCTTGACAAACTCAGATTTTTTTTTCCCAAGTATCCATCCATCAGCGCTCCCCATGCCAGAATAAATAATTGCTTTCAAAATGTAAAAAAATGAGAAGTAGCCTTTACCCCCTTCATAACTCCTGGCTTTTGAGACACAGATTAACAGATAAGAAATTTGGAGTTAATAAAACCAAAGCTGAAGTTTATCATCCTATGCTCGTCACAACCACTCTCAGATTCGTCATTTCTCCATCACCAGTTGTCCAGTGAGGAATATTCTCTGAAATCTCTGATAATGTTGCCTGTCATCATCTGCCAGATTTTTAAATTTTAATGACAATATTAATACCTGCTTCTGCTTTTATATGGAGTATTTCAAAATCCTTCTTAAACACAATCCTAACAGCCTTTTCTATAAGGTGGGACCTTACGGGCTTTGCTTCATATTTGTAGTTCCTGCAGCACCTGCTGGAGTACTGTGGGTTTTTTTTCCCTTTATTCTTAGCTTTTTGGGGCTTTCTTTTGGTCTCCAAGAAATTAAAGCAGTATCATGCTGTCTTTTGTGCCATGGTCTTTTGATCTGTGCTTTAGTTTGAAGCATCATGCCAGCCTGATTTTCTGGGTGAGTTTTTTGTTTCCTGGGAAGTAGCGGTGCTGAGGTCTTTGGCATGTGGGGGTTCTGGTAGCAGTGGCTACCAAACTTCCTCTCTGGCATCCAAGTAAGGCTTGAAATTGGTTGGGGAAAGGTAATCACACACAAACACTCCTGCACATCTACTGTTCACTCAGCGTACCAAAAATAAGTTCTCATCTGTGTCCATCTTCCTTACAGTCTGCAATACTGCAGATTTTTTTTCTTTACTTTTGTTTTTTTTGAGCGTAATGCTCACAGCTGAGATATTTTTGCTTTAGTTGAATCACAAGTGACATTGTTGCTTGAAATTGTTGGTATGTAAAGCCAGGGAAGAGCTTTAGTTTTACAAACTCCCCTCCACTGAGACACCCCTAACAGCATGTCCCCAAGCTCAGATTACCGAGAGGATTCAAGCAGGCACCACTTGTTTTTTTTTCCCCTGAGGGGGCCAAAAAGCCTCCCTTATTTCCCATGGTTTTTTCCCAAAATGAGAAGAAATGCTAAAGCTTTATTCCAGAGAAAAGCTGTATGTGCCAACAATAAAGTAACAATAAGCACTTTTAAACTGACCTTTGAAAATTCTTGAAATACAGAAAGCTTTGTATGATTTGAAAAGGAAAATTTTAGAATAGATGAACTTACAGCTTAATGAGTACACAGCATTATGTTCCTGTTCCATGACAGTTGGGGTTATTATGTTTACACAGACTGAATGACTGCAAACAAACCCTTGAAACAGTGTTAATTAGATTCCTGGTTCAGATAAACTATTATCCTGCCAAGATGAATTATGGTTTGAACTTACTGTTATTTGTTGGTAAGGTAGACTTTTCAACAGAAAAGAGATGTTTCTATTCAACAAAAAATAAGGTTTCTATATATGTGTCTGTATCTGACTCAGATGTAATTTTGTATATTTTTCAGTTTTGCAGATATATATACACACACATTTACAAATCTTGTTCACAGAACTACCACTCATCAATATTCCTGTACCCATACCAAGGCAGGAACTGTTCAGCACATTTGAGCACAGCATTTCAGTTTGTCTTGGAGCCAGGCACGTGCAGGCACAAGTGCCTTTTCATACAACATACTAAACCAAAAATGTGATTGAACATTAAATGGAAATATCGTATTTAATATTCAGTGTACTTTATCTCATTAGATACATGTTTATATGTTCAACAAGTGATGAAGTTTGAAAGTAGTAATAAGGTATTTCAAAACTGCATTTTGTTCTATCCCTATAATAACACAAAAGCTGTACAGAGGTACAAATCTACCTAGGGGTGATGGAAAGGCACTAAACCTAGCACCTCCAGCATCAAAACCACATAAAAGTTATAAACAGAAACCTGAAGGTTGGCATAAACCATTTGTGCATACAGAGGGTTTCATCCCTCTCATCCTGCCGGTGCATGACACAGCAGGTGCACTGTGGCACAGATGGAAGCAGCAGCAGCAGCACTCGGGGCAGGTCCCAGCTCACCAAGCTGAGCACTTATCACAGCAGCCTGCAGTTATGACTCAGCTCCAACAGCCCTGGAGACATTTCCAGGGTTTGGAGCTCTGGAGTGCTGCAGATGCTGGGCAGGAGTTGCAGAGCTTGCCTGGCCAAATCCAGAAACAGAAGAGCACAGGGCACAAAGGAATGCTGCTATAGCCCTGTGTCCCTGCTCCCTGGGCAGGCTGAGCACCAGAGGTTATCATCAGAAGAGAATTTTGCCAAAGTATTGGTGTTTGCACACTCTTGGAACAGTGAGAAGTACAGGACGCTTTCTCAACAAAGTCCTTGAAGTACAGCTTCTGTTGGAGTTGTTTCTCCTGTCTCTTTTAGAGCACAAAACATCCTTATGTAGATAGTCCAGTACAGAATGTCTGAAAAAGGAGGGTCAGCATCTTTGCCGATATCTAAGACTCCTTGTATTTTTCTTTGCTAATTACCATTTTCGTGATTTTTTTCACTGCAGTTGAAAGTCTTTGTTCTATTAGTTGGGCTCACACCTATCATGAACCTCAATTATTATCCATTGTCTGTTTCACTGGAAATTCATCATTTTCCCAGCAAGTGTCTAAACCAAACTGAGAGAAAAAAGAAATAAATACAAACTACTTTGGGAATACAGACACAACAACAGAAAGCTCTCATTGTAGGCTAAACTGGAAGGCTGTTTTCTGTTGATATTTATATTTCTAACATCACAATGACTCATTGCTGCTATAGTGTTGCCTTCTCTTTCTGCCTACTTCCTCTTTGTGGGAAGGGCAGGCGCAGTGAACTGCACACATTCAGAAAGGAAATGAGACCTCAGAAAAGAGAGATATTTTTCAGAACAAAGACCCAATTGCATGATCTAAAGCTAACTGTGAAATCTGTGTGTCTGTCCCAGCCTCCCTTTGCACTCTCTGTGTGGGGCACCCCGCACTCCATCCGTGAGGGATTAGGACTGATGAACTGTCTCTCATACCTTTTCATGGCACCAGGTGCGCCAGGAAACGGAAACTGAGGTTTAATTTATGTAACCTGTGAATGTCAGCACATCCAGAATTAAAACACAAAATGCCAAACCGCGTGTCACCAGGCAGAGGGAGGTGAGTATGGGTAATGACCCACGAGAAACACTTACAGCAGTTGGTAGCACTGGAGCCGTTTGCAACAGAAAAGATGAAATTACCCAATATTGGCCTGGAATAGGCAGTTCATGCCTGTTTCCTCTTGTTAGATTTCAACATAATCTTTTTACTTCTGGATTGAGATTAATATTTGTTTGATGTTATTCACTGCTGTTGGAGGATTCTGCTGTAGGAGAACTTCCTGCTGGACCTCAGTCCTTCTGATCAAACTGGTTGTTGATAAGAATTACAACTGCTCGCTTTTCTCCATTTACACCCAGTACTTGCATCAAGAAATAATGAAGCCTGATTATATTACACTGTTGAATTGATTTCCCTTTTTAGTTGTTTTTTGCATAAAAGTGTATACTTTTGCAATATCCGTACAATATAACCTGAACACACAGGTGAATTTTAAAGTGCTTTGCAGTACCAGACATTATAATAAAATTTTGCTGCCAAAACAAAATCTGAAAATTTGCTTCCCATAGGAGGGGTGCTGTGTTTAGAAAAATTTTTCTGATTCTACTTGGAGTTTAAATTTCCTCCAGCTTCTAAAAAAGTAGATCTGCTACAAAGAAATTCAGAATTAATATGAATATTCACCAGAAAGAACCCAGGATTCTTGCTTAAACAATAGGTGAAAAAGCCAAGCCACAATATTTGGAGGAAAATTGAAGTATAAAGAACTCACTGGCTCAGTTCAGCTGAATATTAAGAAAGATCACACTAATTTGTAGAAGTCGGTGGATCATGGGACACTGGAAAACCACTGTTATACTGATTTCAAACTAGGATCCTGAAATTTTTGTTAAGAATGCTGCCTTCATTGCTGAGCTGGTGAAGTTAGGATTTGTCATGCATTTCTATCAATGGTGATAATCCAATGCCCTATCAGTAGCCATGTCTAACAAATTGATTGAAACACTTTTTAGTACCTTAAAAACATTCTATTTTCCCAATCTCGAATGATCTGATTTCCACTTTATTAACTGTAATCTCGATTGCTACTTGAGACAGTGCTCTCAAGAAATGTCACCCAACTTGTAAAATAAAATTCGCTAAACTTAACCAGCATTCTCTCATACCATAAAATCACTGGCATTTTTTCCCTGCAGTTGTATCCTTTTTTTTCCTTCATCACAAGAAGCAATTTTGTATTTTTAAATAGTCTCCAAGTGTCAGCCTCTGCTGTTATTTCCTCTTTTCTATGATTTCATAATTTCATTCTGTATTTGCTTCCCAATCTGCAGTTCCAATTTGCTTCCCAATTCTTGCTCTTTCGCTGTTGTATTCTCTGGGTCACACTGGTGCTCTAATTGCTCACTAAGTCATTTATTCACAGGTGACCACGATTCCCTGGAATGCCTGTTGGGTGGGTGTTTTGTAAAGCCTCTGCTAGTGGGTCACAGAACAAGCCCAGCAACAAAATCCGGTCAGCTGAGGAAACAACCTGAGGAGTTCGTGCTGGCAGCAGCAGGATGCCAAGAGGGAGCTGTGGGAAACAGCCCAAAGGCATCAAATTATAGAGGGATCGAGTCGTGGAACAGAAAGGGAGGGTGGAAAGCCTGAGGAAGTATTTGTATGCCAAAGGCAACGACAGGAAAAAGTTCTTGTCGTGAAGAACGTTTTGTCTGTGGTTTTCCATTTGTCCTTTTGTTTTCCACGCCCCAGAGCTGCAGTCCAGATCCCTCTAGCAAGGAAATGTAATGAGGCTGGAGCCTCCTGTAGAAGCACTTGGTGTTTGATTGTGGATGCAGGCTGAAGTGCAGTGACCCTGGAGAGCCCACGCCCGGAGCTGTTGTTAGTGGGGCTTGGGGCTGCAGGGATGAGGGCTGACACTTCCCAGTGTGAGGCAGGAGCAGTGTTAGAGAGGAAGCTGTGCTGCCAGCAGGTTGCCAGTGGAGGGAAGAGGGGTGCAGTTTGGCACTGCTGGAAACATGGTCTTTTCACATTGCTCTTGTCTTTATTCATGGTTGGTATGTCATTGTTACAAAGAGAAAGGAAAAAAGCCAGTGTCTCCTGTGATTTTTTCTGTCCTGTCAACAAAAATGTTTTTGCTTAGTTGGTCAGTTATGTAGTCCTTTAATAATCCTAATAAATCGACCAGCAAAGATTTGTCATGAGTGTTACTCCAGTTTGCTCAATGATGTTGTGGACATCCTTTTATTCTTTAGTATTATCTTATTAAAGCAAGATTGTCTTATCAACAGCTGTAACCAAAACAAAATTACTATTTTCAGGCTTTAGGATGGGAAATATTTGAAAGTAGTCTGAAGCACCGCTGGCCTGAGAAATCCCATGACAGGGAATCAGACCGGAGGAGTCTTTTGATAAGATCCACATGCAGACTTGAGCTGTGGAGTGGGACACAGAGAAACAGAAAAACTTCAGCAATGCTGATTTAAGAAGGGGTTGATAATGAGTGACAGACAGCTGAGTCGGATGCAGGGCGTCTTTAACTCCTGCTGGGACACTCAGGAGGGGCTGATGATCCTGTCAGGGGCTGTGTCACCTGGCCTGTGCTCCCAGCCTGGTTGATGTGCCACCTGCACTAACACCGGGAGTCAAGAGAGCCTCAGGGAGATTTCACCTTGTGTTCCAAAGATTTGCTGCAGATGGATATCTGGAAGGCAAGAGCCACCCCTGGGACAGAGCCATGGTGCAGAAAGGCATCAGAGAGAAGAAAGCAGCTGCGATAACCCCAAAGCCTGGAAGTGATCCAGAGCACAAGGAGAGACTGAACCTAGCAACCCGACCAAAATTCTGACCTCCTCTAAACTCTCTCTTCCTGTCCATATGTTTTGTTCTGCTTTTTGTTTCATTCTGATTCTGGAGGAAATGCTGGCATGTGTTTCTTCCCCTTAAAGCTCAGCCTTGGTCAAGCACAAGTGGGTAACATCTGGGGAGAATGTATTTTTTCTCAAAGCTGAGCTGTACCACAAGGATTTGCTACCAGTCCATCGGTCTTGCACGTGACGAAAGTCCTAACATGGTACCTACAGGCTTATTTTTTTCAACTTTTTTGTTCTTTTTTTGTCTTCCAGGGTTTGGTATGACCACCCCGGCCACCGTTGGAGGCAAAATTTTTCTGATATTTTACGGCCTTATAGGATGTGCAGGGACCATTTTGTTCTTTAACCTGTTCCTGGAGCGCTTGATCACTGTCATAGCGTACGTCATGAAGTCCTGCCACGAAAGACAGCTGAGGAGGAAAGGGGTTCTCCCTCACAACGGCCGGAGGGGCTCGGGGACCTCTGAGGTGGACAGCCTGGCAGGCTGGAAGCCCTCCGTCTACTACGTTATGCTGATTTTATGTGTAGCATCCCTCATCATTTCCTGCTGTGCCTCTGCAATGTACACACCGATCGAAGGGTGGAGTTACTTTGACTCACTTTACTTCTGCTTTGTGGCCTTCAGCACCATTGGTTTCGGTGATCTGGTCAGCAGCCAGAACATCAGGTACGAGAACCAAGGCCTTTACCGCTTCGGCAACTTCGTCTTCATACTCATGGGGGTGTGCTGCATCTATTCCTTATTTAACGTGATCTCTATCGTCATCAAGCAGTCCATAAACTGGATATTAAAGAAGCTGGCCTGCAAGTGCTGCCACAAATGCCAAAGAAGATTATTTCGTTCCCGGAGGAACGTGGTAATGCCAGGAAATGTGCGCAGCCGGAGGAACATCTCCATCGAGACGGACGTCGTCAACGAGAGCGACACAGACGGACGCCGCCTGTCAGGAGAGATGATCTCCATGAAAGACTTCCTGGCCTCCAACAAAGTCTCACTGGCCATCATGCAGAAACAGCTGTCAGAAACTGCTAATGGGTACCCGAGGCAAATGAGCTCCAGTTCAAAGCAAAATGGGTTCTCTGGTGGGGTCGGAGCCCTAGCGATTATGAATAACAGACTGGCAGAGACGAGTGTGGGCAGGTAAAATAGTGAGGGTGATAGCGGTGGAACAGTGGGAACCATTTCAACGAGTATTGACACAACGTGGATCACGTGAAATAGCTAGGGAGAGAGCACCACCGGAGCGGGGGGTGATGTGAAGAGCATACCTCCTGCTGCAAGACCTCTTGACTTTTTTGGGGGCTGTCACTTTGTGTTTTTGCATTGTGCCAGTCCTGGCCTTCCTTCTTCCCCATCATCCTGCTCCTCAAGTAGGTTACTGCAGGAGGATTTTAATTTAGCCTTCAGATAAAATTTCCATGTCCTGTTCTTCTCCATTATGTGACATACAGATTTCAGGATAAGAAGTCTGTGGGGTGGGAAAAAACCAGATTTGTCTACTGAACACATTCTTAATTCAGAGATTGTTTGGAGCTTTCTGTCTTACTTTCATCATGCCTGTTTCCTGGAAGTGACTTATCTGAGACCAATAGATGAATCAGCCTTTGTGATATTGCAGATCTAATTTAATGGAAAATAGTATGGAAGTTGGTAGGTATATTCTGGAGCTATCGTAATGTGAGTGGGGAGAGAATTTTGCCTTTAGAATTTATTTAGTCTTTCCTATAAGAGGATACTGTCAAAAGTGATAGAATAAAAAAATTATCCTACTTTTGTTTTCTTTTCTTCATTTGCAAAACATTATTCTTTTCCAAGGATACTTTTTCTTCTGGAATTGAATCACTGTGGCTTTCTGTTTCAAAAATGTCAAATTAAATTGGAAATTGACGTACTGATGAGTGGCATGAATTATTCCACAGTAGCAACCAAAGACTTCCCAAATTTCTGTTCATTTTTGTCTCAACTGTGACTGAAGCATCAGCATTGTGTAATGCAACTAGTAACTGAGTTTACACAACAGCCTTTAGTATGCAATTAGATTGCCATGCCAGCATCCACAGTTTTATTATAAATGACTGTGATCCCAGAATCACTTTGGCAGTGTCCTTTTTCTCTTTCGTGTAACTCTCGTCATTCTTCATCTCTTTCTCTGGCTTTCAGTGATAATAATGAGTCTTGATTAGGGAAATAGAAAATGTTTTAACTCATGGTTTTTCTCAACGAAATGCTCTGAGGGTTCATTATGACTAGAAAGGAAATTTCAATGAGAAGAATAAGAACAGTGAGAAGATCATGAAAATAGGAAAAGAAGTGATCTTTAATGACAGGAGAATCATCCTTGTATTAGGTAGCTAGAGAAATAAGGGATTAAATTAACATAATGTCTAGCAAGAATTTAAGGAAGACTGGGCCGAATTCCTGACTCTCCTGTAAACATGCAACACATTAAAGCTAAACAATACATGAGTGTAAATAAGCAGAATTGGTCACAAAGGACCCCATCCCCTGGAAAGATTAGTGTATGCATCAGGAGGACTAAATGTTTTCTCACAGCTGGAAAGCCTTTCAGAATACTGCAATATTAGGGAATTTAGAACATCATTATGTAGTTCTCTCATACAGAACAGTGCAGATAACCTCTTCAATTTAATTTGTACTAGGAATTTATATCATAGCCTTTTTCTTCATTCTGGCCTAACATTCCTTTACTTAGGTTTCTAATATTGTAGAATAACATTTTTATACTCCTTTTATCAGTATTTGAACTTGAAAAAAAAAAAGCTTGGGATTCTTTCATATAATAAACTAACCTCAGATATTCAACAAATGTTCTTAACTAGTGAAAACATTGTAAGATCTTTTGACATTATTGGGGGTAAAAATCCTGATTTAAAGTTAAATCCTACTGTTCTTAGTTGCAAGGAAAGCTTCAAGCTGAAGTCATCAGTCCAAATTCTGATATCTGTCAACTCATCTATGCAGTAACAGAATAGTCATAAAAGTATCCCTCCATATTTGCATCCATGTAAAATCTGAATCAGCTTCCAAACCCTAACTTCTGTGAGAAAACCAGTTTTATTTGGTGTTTTGGGGGTTATGTATTAGCAAAAATAAATTGCCATTGAGCTATTTCAGATTAAATGATAATACCCAAGATCCATTAAACTGTTACACTTTTTAAAAATTTTTTTAATTTTTATTTTTATTAAATCCCCAGGCCTTCTTTGTCTCAATCGCACAGAATAAAAATACTTGGCTATAAAACCAGAAGTACTGCTCTGAAGACTTCTTTCCAAATTGATTCAGAAACACCTCTGTTCAGTGCCTGTAACCCTCAGACCTCACTGTAGTCCTCTAGTTAGCAGAAATAGTCAATAACTATAGGACTTAACCCCTTGCCTCAGCAGTCATTAAGAGGGTCTTCAGATGGTTTCAAGACATGAGACAGTTGTGTTGCTGTGTTCCACTGTTTCTGGTAACCAGCCTTGGTTTCTCATCACCACAGAGGAATCTTTGTCAGCTATTTTCAATAGTCTGAAAACATCTGTGCTTATGAAAGCAAGGGACTGATAAATAGTCTTTAGCAGAGAGACCTGACAAGGCTGTGAGGGATTTTTGGTGGACACCAGCTCTGCTTTCACTGACCACCCCTGGCCTTCAAGCGCTGCCTTCCTCATGACCCAAGCCTGCCAGGTGCAGGATCTCTGGCTGGTTTGTGGTTGGCTTTCCTGTCCACTGGAGATAATGAGGGAATAGCTGCCCTGATCATCTCTATTCGGATGTTAATTGCCGGAGATGAAGGACCAGCATATTCTGTCACTGTGCCATCCTGTACCACGATGTCATCCTGTCCCTGAGAGACTCTGACTTTGGCACTGGGTTCCTCTACAGCAGCCACACTCAACACTGAATGAGGGAACTTTGCCAAGGAGACTGCAGAATTCTTAGAGAATACCTGCAGATAAATAAGACTTTTAAGATCAGAGAGAGAAATTTCTGACTACAGTCCCGTGGTACTACTACAGTTGTTTTTCTAAAGGCATTGAAGAGAGAAATGCCCAAAAGCTCTGTTCACAATGTAGCATCAAGATATTAAATTCACAAAACAAGTGGAGATACAGATGTACACATACCAAAAAAAGATCAGAATTTAACACAGGAGTGACAAGTTTCATCCTGTGTGAAAAGTAAATTACAAAAAAAAATACAGATAATATCACATTTCTTGCATTACTCTTCAAAGTAGCAATGAGGAATTAAAGGAGATAGTCACGGATTTTCAAAGTTAGGTAAATTTTAATGCCATATTGCTTAACATTAGACTCTCAGTCAACAAGAGAGAAACCTGTTCTCAAAAGTGCTGAGTTTCTCTATTGCTTGCCATGAATTTTCATGGTGGCTATGGAGATATGGGGGTGAGGTTTTTTAAGACAGAAATGCTTGGGGGAAGACCTTGGATGCACTGAGATTCTGCTGCTCTTTAAAAGGTCAGGAGTACCACCAAAATCAGTGGTAAAACTGCAAGTTGCAGCCTGCCAGGCTGGAAGTCCTTAATGGAGTAATCTGCTGAAATGTAACCTTATAATTATGCCACAACTTAATAATATAGTTATTGAACAGTATAATTATCTTACATGGAAAGGAAATATCTAGTGCTAACCAAAATGCAGTCAAATAAAAGTAGAGGTAGCTCTTATGGTTTTCTGGCTAGTTTGGGGTTTGTAAAATGTGTGCATCAGGCACTTTGCTGGTAGGTAGGTGTGGAAACAGCTACATTCATTTCTCTCCGTGAAGGACATGGGTCTCTTTTTGCAAAGACATGAATAGACTTTTCAAAGGCATTTAATTCCTGCTGGAAGTCAATTAACTTCCCACCGCACACCGACTTGCAGTAGAAGCCAGGTACCTGATTCCCTTAGGCACTTTCAGAACCCCAGCCGTGTATAGGTTTTGAATCTAAGATGACCTGACAGTGTCCCTGAAAAGTTCAAAGAGTTGGAGTTTCAGTGCTGCAGCACTCTAATAGCTGAATTAATTTATCTAAAAGCATTTTATGCTGAAAGCTTTGCATCAAACAAATAACACAAAAAATGTTTACATTTTGTTTGATTTAATCTTGCCCTCTGTCAGGTTTAGTTATATTTGACACATTTACAAATTGAAGAACAAAGAGAAGATTGGGCTAGGCATAAAAAAACCAAAACAGTTCCATTTATCCGACTGAATTGATCAAGAGAAAGAGGTCAGATTGGGAGAAGAGCTTTTTGATTAACACTATATTTGAATGAAGTCTCTCTGGAGGTGGAGGGTATTAAGTTGTTTGGATGACTCCTCTCCAGCAGCTGTGAAGTGGGACTGTTTGTGTGACCCCTGATGTCCCCACGCTGGGAACAGAAGCTCAGTGAGCCTTAGCTTAGAGCAGGTTGGCATTTCCAAGCAATACACTGGAAATCTCCTGTTGTTTTAATTTAGGCTACTAACACTGGGCTAACACGGCACTTTCTTAGATTCTTCAAGAAGTAGTAAAGTTATTTTATCTGATTTCATGTACAAGCTGTGGGAAATCACCAAGTGTTTTCTTTCCCCTGGGCAGAAAATAGTGCCAAATTCACAAGTACAATGTGTCTGTTTGAGAATGTTCTCAGTAGTTTTTTGCTTAATCCAGAAAATAAGAATACAATTCCTTCCCTGCCCCTTATTTTCCAAACATCTATTGGCAACAATATCTACACAATACTCTGCTTATTGCTTGAAAGGTCACATTTCACTAGGATAATTAAAGCCATTGCTCATCAAGGTGGACCAACATAGTCTTATTTTTTATTAGATTTAAGAGAGACTGTGAACACAAAGAATGACACTGCACATCCATGTAGTCCGAAGCTTTTTGATATAGCCTGTGTTTATAGAGCTGTTTTATGTCAAACCAGACAAAAACCACAGCACTGCAGACTTTGAAGACCTTAAGTACGTCTAAGAACAACCTTGTGGAATACACAGACTGTGTTATATTTTGTTTTTTCTACAGTTTCATTCTAATATGTGCCTTCAGTTTTCATTATTTGAAATTATTTATGATAATAGCATAAATATAAATTTGAAAAGATTTTGAGAGGCACAATAGTGAGATATGTTTTAAATGAAATATTATTTTCCACAGGCTGCCACCGCTTTCTACAAAGGGGAAATCTGATGAAAGGCAGAATCAACTCTTTCCAAGCAAGGGTGCAATTTCTGGACTCAAATGGATTTCCTATTAGATACGGGAAGAAGCTCCCTGAGGGACAAGATGGCTTAGTTTTCACAAATGTTATCTTTTGAAATGCTTTTCAAAGCTATTCCCCCTTTTAAAGCCATAGAAAACTGTCAGTGTTTTCTGTTTGCCTTATCTGAGAAAACTTAACCTTGCCTTTTGATATCTTTTGAAGAAAAAGATGCCCATGAAGAGAAATGAAAATGACCTTACGTAACCTTTATGTGTATCACTTGAAGCTGCAGAAATCCCCCTCTTTATCCTAACTGAAGTTTATATGGGACTCATTTCTCCAGCTCACCAAAGCGGTTATTAGTGAGCAGTCACAGCTCAAATGAAAGAACTTTAAAGTTGTATTTATCTGTTGTTTATCCGTTTAAATGAGGCAGTGAGCTCATGGTCTGAACAGTGGGTGCTGTTCTGAGTTTGTTAGCGTTCAGAAGGCTGGGATCACCATTGTTCTCGTCTCTGCAGTGGTCAGGGGGACGCTGAGTGTGTCCACAAGAGTCCTCAGTGCTGCAGCAGCAGCAGTTGCTGGCCATTAACCTCCGGGTGGGTGTGCTCTGCACTGAACAGAACTCCAGGGACAGAATGCTGTGCAGAGCCAGCAGTTCAGAGATTCACAGAATGATTTACCGTGGGAGATGCCTCTGGGTGCCATCCTTTCCAAAGCAGCCCTAGCCCAGTTCTTGCCCATCTCAGTCAATATATTTGTAATTTGCTGGGTGATGCTTCTTCGTCACTCTGTTCTCAGTGTACTGACAGTGCCCTCCTTGCACGAAATAATGAACAACACCCCTACCAAGAGACAGTCCTTCCTCTGAACTGCTGCATTTGGGCAAATACTTAGGTCGAAGTTAAACACATTTCTTTGTAAATAGCATCCAGACAGCTGCTTTTCTCAGCCTCATACAGAGCAGATGGGCATTTGATCCCTAGGTATCGTTATTGTTGGCACTCTTGTTTGAGATGGCAGAGACTGGAAAGGTCAGTCTGTCTGCCCTAGGCTCCTAGGCAGGGATAGTACTCTGTTGGCAAGCAGTCCATGGCACTTTGGCTCTACGCATTGGATTTGGCTGGATTCTCATCAGGAGTAGATCTGCTCTACTGAAATCAACAGAGACTTTGCTTCTGAATTGTTTACCTGGCATTTTGCACAAGAATTAATTTCACTTTACAGAATTATCCAAAGAAATGTGACTAGCTTTTTGCTTTGCTTTTGTCACCAACTGCGAAAATGCTAATTCTACTCATGCAGTGCTGTGTTCTGCAATAAGTTATTGCCCAGGAACCATTCTTTGGTCTACAAAATAATGAAAAATACTGCTAAAGAAGACCAATTTAAAATTGAAAGTACCCAAATTATTATCTCTAAGAATTGTTTGGTAGTCATTCATTTCCTCAGCTGAAAAAACTCTTAACACATAACACATTTTCCATGAAAATTCCTGCACTTCTGCAAGGGCAGATTTTGCTCTGTGCTGACTGCTTGTGTCAGCTTGTTCTTTCCCTCAGCTTTCTGCTCTCAGTCCACACCTGCAGGATCCTTCTTCTTTTTTTTTCTTTTTCCCTTTCCATTTATCTTTTTCCTTAGTTCATCAAATTCTTCTGTTAGCCAAATGGTATATATACCGCACAAAGAAAGTCAGGAGGAAAAGCAAGTGAGGCACAGAGAGTTCTGAATGCCCCATCAGCTGAGAAGGTGTCAAACAGAGCTTACACCTCCTCTGATTGCAGCATAGATGCAAAGGGTAAACAGCAAGTGTTGTGATATTTTAGCATCTCAAAAAAAAAAGAACAAAACCTTTAATCTGCCAGGATTTTAACTTTTTTATTCATGGTTCTATCCTTGCCTTTCTCTCTTTTACCTTCTTCGGATACCTAAGGCTTTAAGGCCCTATACATGAACAACCGAAACCACAGAAATGTTCCACCCTATTTGCAGAAAATGTGCTCCTTATTTGCACCATGGAATAGGTCTGTGCAATAGCAAGAATTAGAATCCACAAACCACAGCCCATGATGATAAGAAAATGGAGAACTTTGTCACGCTTCTAATGAATTTCCAGTGTTAGAGATTTCACAGTTGTCCTAGGCAACCTATTGCAAACCTATTGCAGAGCATCTTAATTTTAAACATTTTCCCAGATGCTTAATTTAACTCTCCCTTGCTACAGCTGAGGCACATTGTTTGCATTTGAGTCCTGCTGAACACGGAGAACAGAATATTCCCTTCCTTTTTGAAAGGAAGGTATTATTTACACTATCTCGTCTCAGTCTTTGCTATCTCAGGCTAGAAATATTCTCTTCCTTATGTGACATTTTCTACCATTCCTCTACCATGCTCCAGATTGTCCTTCATCTATTGGTCACTTTTCCTTTCAAGTACAGTGCTAAAATGAGATACAGTGACAGAGAAAATATATTGCCTAGAGACCATGGAGCAGCATGATTATTTTCTTCATCTTATCTACCTATCCTGTTCCTGTTTCTGGACTGGTAACTGCTATTTTAAAACACTGTTGATTCATCTTCAGTTTTTCATATGATATCAATGCCAAATTCTTTTTTTTTAAACTGTTACCTAAACTATAGTGCCTCCAGTTATGCAGGTGATTACTCTGATGTACCATCTTTCATGGATTGTTATTGAATTGCTTCTGGTTTTTTTTCAGATCTCTTTCCCATATCCATATTGGTTTAAATCCTGGTCCTTCAGTATCTGTGCAACCCTGACTGCCAGGAATCATCTTCACACCTAAAATTGTGTCCTGCATTCCATCATCCAAGTTTGTAATAAAAACATTGACCCAGTGTTTTTGCAAAACCCAGTCAATACTTTCTTCCTGTTTGAAACAAAACTGTCGGTCTGTATCTACTGTTGTCTGAACACTCTTTCCCAATCAATTTTACACTCATTTTGTCTTAGTTTCATCAAGTGTAAATGACAGTAAGCTGCAATTGCAATATTTTTATTCTTGGCTGTCAGATATGAGCTAAAAAAGATTTCAGTTTCAGATCCCAAGGGAATTTGCAAAAGTGATTAGTCGACAGAAAGTTGTTAAATGTTAAAATTATACAAAAGTAAATCTCAATTTGCCAAGTCTCCAATATAAAACTCCACTCTGTCCTTTCACAGTCGCATATGATAAAATAGCTGTTTTCCCAGAGCTACAGAATTAGATGAAACTAATAGAAAGATCACCTGTAAGAATTCAGTCTGAAAAATACAAAAAGCACTTTGGCAATACATGGAAGGATTCGGGTTGACTTCTACACATTGTCTTGCTTTGAAAGACAGGTGTCTGCCAAGGAAGGTGGGAACCTCCCTTGGAGTGGAAAAAATATGACCCCTCTTCCCTCTGAATTATTATAACTTTGAAATTAAGAGGCTCTCAGGCAAAGATACAGGAGAAGGAACAACAGTTTTTTATGTGTGTATGTACACAGCAAACAAACAAACACCAAGGGCAGGCACACCAAACCCGAGGAGGAATGCAGCGAGCGCCTTCTCTGTGACCGACCGCCACAGGCACTCTTCTCTGCAGGTCCCCTCAGAGCCGCCTGTCGCTGCAGAGTTCACTCAGCAGCAATAAAACTCCATCTCAGAAGGCAAAAGAAGCTTAAGAGCATTTTATTAAGAAAGAACCCGATTTTTATAGATGGCTTCGTTAGCTAGGATCGTATTAACAGGTTAGACACCCCTCAGCCCATCTGTGAGAAGGAAGAACGACAACTTCTCAAAAACATCTCGAGGCAAACATCATACGACATGTACAAACAGCAGGTGCAGGATTATTTACACTTGTTCTCTGCCCTTTCTCACAGCCTCCCAGGACAGTTTGTTAGGACTGTTTTGTCGGGAAGCCGAGTTTCTTTCTCTGTGGGCAGCCCGTCAGCAGCCAGGGCCGCCGGGGCGCGGTGGGCTCTCGGCAGGGGCAGGGCGGCGCCAAGAGCGTGTGGGGAGCTCAGCCTCCCTCACGCGGCGATGGCGGGCGGGGCGGGCTGGGGCTGCGGGCACCGGCAGACCCCAGAGTGACAAAGGAAACGCGCCAGAAACTCCGCAGCTACAGCGGGAGCCGTGGAGCGTCCCGGCAGGCAGGGAGTGTGGGTTAGAGCGTAGCGAAAATGCCCGGGACAGCGGCAGCCGGGCTCCTCCGTGGCGGCTGCCGCACGCTGCCGGGGAGACGCGTGCTGTGGGAACGGGGAGCGGGTTGGGCTCCCGGGGTTTTTGTTTTTTCCCCCGGGCATCTGAATGGATGGTGAGGGTCCCTCCCAGTCGGAATGGGTGTCAGTAAGGTCCCACAGCTGCTCTAAGGAGCAGAGGCTCATTGCGGTGGGGGAAGCCATGGGACGCCCAAAGCTCCGGGCAGCAGCCACAGACCGTCTGTGCCTGCGATGCTGAAGGCGAGAGAGGGAAAGGAGCCGAGCCCAGCCCGTCACCACCTGGCCAAAATTTCGAGGCATCTTTGCCCTTCCTAAGAGAACCCCCCCAC